>JASDQU010588974.1:0-15209 GCA_032191745.1 Picea mariana | reverse complement strand
GGGGCCACTCAAGTCTCGAAACAACGATAAGATATGGACCGTCCATCGGAAGGACAGGTGTTAGAAGATCAAGCGCCATCGACGTTTGACACATCGGGAAATCAGAATTTCCGAGGACAAGAGACCCGGGGCATGATAAGTCGCGATATCCCGAGAAAAGGATCTCAACTGTGGATCTTGGTAGGACGCGTGGCAGGAGATCTGGGCGAGTCGGCATTTGGAGCATCGGATTTTCCAAAGGCGAGGAACTCTTGCATATGGAAATCGCGATCCGCGATTTCCCGACGCAATCGTAACCGTTAGCCTGAGGGACGCGTGTCCAAAGATCCTGTAGAGATCGGGGTTCGGCATCTTGGGACTCTCGGTGACGAGAAACTCACGACAGGAGAAGTCGCGAAATCCCGAAATGCGACGGTCCCATAGTTATAGCATTCCAGTGGAGGACAGGTGTCACTCCATGCCATCATAGGGAGTGGGGGCCATAGACGCCAAAGCAAGGGACAGGTGTCGGAAGGCCAAGCTGGGCCGTGAGTCAACGCCAAGTGGCATCGGGGATCGGGGGTTCGGAATTTACGAAGGCCTGTGCATTGCGGCATCATAAACCCCGAAACCCCGATGGGTAGCTATAAGGCTGCGGACATATGGTAGCAGGTCCTGTGTATTCGGGAGCTGAACCAAGAGAGCTAATGCGTAGGGGAGCGCATTGGAATTCGGGAAAACGCGAGCCTTGAGGGTGAATGAATCTTGACACTAGAAACCCCGAATTCCCGATATAGAACCGGGGATTGGTACTTCGCTAATGCGAGTTTAGGGAGATTGTTCATGTATGGGAGATTAATTCCCAAAATTTTTCAAATATGATAGTGGGTGTGTTACAGCCATAGGCATAGAGGGACTATAGCGATTGATAAATCGTTGACCTCCTATTAGTTTTTCCTTTGACCACAAATATTTCCATATTATCTATTGTTGGAACCAGGGAACTGAAACCATCGATTTTTATATTAAAAAAAGTACCATATTTGTCATGATCTGATTGGACAAGGGATTGGAGGTCTCATTATCATCTATGTTATATATGCTGACATATCCAAAGTATTTGATCATATATGGTCTTTTTGAATAATATATTTTGTTATGCATTCGTCGAAGGTGGATTAATGATAGCATTAATCCGAATGTTTGGTTTAGCATTCTATGCTAGGTAAATTTACGACAATGTTTCTTATGCTGGCATATCCAAAGTTTGGCCTTCCAATACATTGCCTGGTGTTCGAAGTATTGTTACAAAAAATATAAAAAAAATTTGGGGATACGTCAGAGACCTGCCACATTGCATTTTTTTCTTAAATGTTTACAGATCATTTCTGACAAACATAAATGTTCACCTAACAGGCTTGGTAGCCTTGAATGCTTACTTAACAGGCTTGTTACAATACATTTTTTTGCGTTTTTTAAATTTATATGCTTCAACGACATTTTTGGTTCACTAATTGATGCTTGTTTTTTGCATCTCCACTAATTTCTTATTTGCATGTTGTTGTTGCTCTTGCTTGTCTGTTCGTGTTGTTGCAGTTTGCACGTTTCAGTTTCTGCAATCGTGATTGGAACTACGTCATTCCTGGCAGAGTGGTTGTTGCTTGCTTATTTCTTTGTTGTATGTTGTTTATTGTTGTTTGATTCGACTTTGCAGGGTTACGGTCCTGCGGCTGCAGTTGGGCCTTTTGGTGCTTCTTAACTGGGTTGTTATTTGGTGCTTGTTCTTGTTTGTCTAGGGTTTGCAATGTTGGGATGCTGCATCTGCAGTTGGATATGTTGTTACATTTTTTGTAGTGGATTCTGCATAGAATACTATCAGGATAAAATAACGTACTAAAAAACTGCAGTCGGTGTAAATTGCATCTCTTACGCGTTGAAACAGAGTTTGTCGGACTGAAACTATATTTCATAGCTGGCGATGCTTTTTCTGTGGATTATGTGTTACTATGGTTTCATAGTTATGAGAGTAGGTTTTTCTTTGTGGGCAATATAGTTGTTCTCTCCATTTTATTTTCCTCTTGTAAACTGTGTTTCTAGCTCTATAGTTTCTCTCCTTTCTGTGGTCATTCCGACCGACCATCGTTCGGTTGCATACTTAGCCAGTTTTATGGATGCAGTTTCGCAGATAGCTTCTATCGAACTATGACAGGTTGTGTTCGGTGTATACATCTTTTACCCAGAACTTCCGTGCTCTAGAATTCGACCGGGCACTCCTCGAACTCGTAACCGTGCCTCTTCCTGCAATGAATTTGTCTATTCTACCTAGCTTTCCATACTTAGTCCACTTTTCAAAGTTTAGCGGGTTGACAATTTTCTGGGTTCAGAAAATTTAAAACCATTTGTCGCTCCCCTCCATCCCCGCTACCTTCCGCCCTTGCCAATATACATTAATTATGCTTTCAAAAGTGAGAACCAACTAGATAGGTTCAAAAAGATGGGCTTTAATAACTGGAAAGCTCGAGGAAATCTCCCATTAAAATGAATAGACAGGCGAATATTATGGGATCTGGTAATTTTTTTTGCCTGCATTTTTTTATTTGCAATTTTTTTTTTTTTTTTGGTTTGCGCTCTTTTAGTTTTCTTAAAAGCTTCAGCATAGTCCATGAACATGTTACCCACAGAGGCCTTGACATGATGTCCCTCTTTAATATTCTGCATATCTTAGATGTCAGATTTGAAAATCTGTGCGGATATGGGAATTTTAATACGTGCTATTAGTGACTATTCAGAGAACATATTCAAAAAGATTGGCATTAATAAGCGAAAATATCGAGAACATATGTCATTAAAATGAATTAACACAAAATCTACAGAAGATCATCCAACGTTGCTTTTAAATACTTATTTCTATTTCTCTCTATCATCAAAGAGTTGCGCTTTAGGGTGCCTTTTTTCTAATGTTCCTGGTCATTGACATGTAAGACAACTTAGAGATGCGATTGGGGCCCACATTAAAGAAGAGAGACTGATTTTATGTGACGTGAGCTTTGAGTAAAAAAAACTCTGTTATAGAAGAGAAACTCAGAGAGGAGGAAAAAAAATAGAGCAAGTATGTTCTGGTTGGTGTTCTCCCTCTGTTCGATGCTTTGGTTGGTTGAAAAGGCTTCCTGGAGATTTGTTTGTTGAACTTCTTTGTTTTCTTGTTGGGAGTTGTAATGGATTTTCAAGTCAAGTGAAAAATAGTTCTTCGTTGAAGTATATAGCTTCTTCCAACAACACAGATTTGGCAACTATATCGAATTTTGCAGATCCCACAAGAATTTGTCTTCCTTGGGGGCGACGCATTTACAGTGGCTTGCAAAATGGTCGGTCATGTTCGTAAATTACGCAAAATATTACTCCATTTGCGAATGTAAGAAGAGACGGGTAATATAAACTGTATGGGTGAATAAAACGACATATTATCACTAAAAATGTTTCTATTTCAAAGTTTTATGAGCTACATGTGGGTCTGGTAACCGAGTTGACAGAAAGCCATGTTGTTTGTCAAAGTTTGCTCGGTTTCCTCTGAATGTAGTTGTAGAGTCCACATATTTGGCATCACCTCCGAACATTCCAGACCTTTCTGTGGGCCGCCATAGATGCCACCGATACGAGGAAATATATATTCTGATGCGATCTGCAACATTTGATACACTTGCCAGAGCTCTACTCATGCGTTCTGCAGCATTTGATGCACTTTCCAGACCTGTGTTGCCCGAAGAAGTTATGTACCTAAACAGATTTTCATTTTCCAACTAGGTTGGATGTTTCTTCCAATTTACTGTAATAAAGAAAAGAAGTTCAACATACAAATCTTCAGGCAGGATTTTCAACCAAACAGATGATCTAATACAGGGAGAATACCAGTCACAACATACTTCAATTTTTTCCTCTGCCATATCTATTGTGACATAAAAGGACCCCCTCCACTTTGAAATCACCCTGAATCACATTTCTAAGTTGTCTTGGCTTTCAAGGGTCAGGAACATTGCAAGGAAAGCATGTTAAACCCCAAGTTTTTTATAACAGAGGGAAATTAATACTTGACAAAGAATGGAATGTTGAATAACTAGCGATTGCAAGCAGGCCATATATGGAAGAGACAAGCTATTAAAAAAAGTGGGATAGATGTAGTTGGCAGGACCGATTAAGTACAAAACCCGAAATTGATATTCAACTCATTTTTTATGAATAAAGGGTTTCAACATCAAGAAAACTGTCAAGAAGCTTCATCAATGTACATATTTTTTTTTGGTCGGCGACAGGACAGGCCAAGTCACAATCATTGTGGCAAATAGCCTTGGCTGTATTTTGTAACCCATCTTATTTGAATATATAATAATTCTGGTTTATTCTTTAATAGTATTTTCCAGTCTCTGGTATTTGTTTTAATTTTATTTTGTACCTTCTCCCCCTGTGTCATTAAACATGGATGACAATCTTTTCTTTCTGTTGCCCACTGCTTCAATTTAAATAAACCCTGCTCTATTAGTTGCTTACATTTTCCATTTAAGAATAATTTTTCATAAGCCATACTTATGTGGCGTCAACCCTGTATTTAAAAAAAGAAATTGGAGGAGTCGTCCTGCTTCCATTCTTCGGGTCCCGTAAAAAGAATGAATTAATGAGTTACAACAAGGCAGATCAAGTGTTGACATAATGTTCCTGTTCAGTATGTTGGATATATTGCAACTTCTTCTATTTGATAATATCTGTGCGTATATACTAATATCAGTACTATTGGAATAAATAGAAAAACTTCCTCTTCAGCAAAGCGTAGGCAATTATGTTTGTGTTTGTGGTATTAAACAACTATGTTCCATGTTCTGTCATATACATCTTGCAACCAAACAACTTCTGTGCTCTGAAATTTATCCTTTAACTACTGATAACCCACCAGGCACTCGAAAAGCTTGGCATTAATAAAGGAATGACTGAAGCTGTCTTAATTACTTAAATCACACCAAATTTTGATTACATTTAATTTAATTTAGATATTGATGTTTATGGAGAGTCGGTGTTTTCTCATGTCATTGCAAGAAATACAAGATGAATATATGATAAGGAGTTTATCTCGTTGAAACCACAATGCAAATTCATGTTTCTTGTTGCGCTATGTACATTTTGCAGTCAAAATTTTTGTGGTTTCAACGAAATTTGCGAACTGAAGAGCATCTTGCAAATTGGGAGATCATTTGCATTTGAAACAGAAACAATCCATTAATATATATTAGTATGAATACTATTAAGATAAATATGAAAAATTTCTCCATTAATACATATTAGTATGATTACTATTGAAATAGATATCAAACCTTTCTCTTGACCAATACTTAGCCAATTATCTGGCCACCAGGCCCCGAGTTCGCGGTACCTAGCACCTATGTCCCATGTTCCATCATATACATCTTGCAGCCAAGGAACTTCAGTGTTCTGCAGTTTATGCTTTTACTCACCCAGCAGAGGTTCGAAAACATTACCGTTAATAAACAGGAAAAAAAAGGTTTTTCGACTGTTAGTTACTTATCCCTTTCCCCTTTTCCTTTTCCCGTCCATTATGACTTTCTGGTTTTATACTTAGTCGTCTTTCTATGATGGGCGCTTGTAGGGTTCGCAGGCTGGCATATCTTCATTTCCATCTGTATCTTCACATGAAGAATTTGATCGACCGTTGTTCCTTTGCATACATAGGCAATTTTATGGCCGTGGTTTTCGTGTTGGCGCATACGAACTGGCCTTTTCTTCTTACTTCTTGTTATCGCTTTCTGGATATATAGTTAGTCACCTTTCTATGGTATCTGGTTCCAGAGTTGGCGGGCTGACATGTCTTCATCTCCATCTATATCCTCACACAACAGATCCGACCGACTGTTGTTCCTTTCCATATCTTCATTTCCATCTGTATCTTCACGTGACAAATATGAATGACCGTTGTTCCTTTGCATACCTATGTAATTTTATGGTCGTGATTGCCGTGTTGGCGCATACAAATTGGCCTTTTCTTCTTCCCCCTCGTTATCACTTTCTGGATATATAGTTAGTCACCTTTCTATGGTATCCGGTTCCAAAGTTGGTAGGCTGACATGTCATCATCTCCATCTATATCCTCACACGACGGATCCGGCCGACCGCTGTTCCTTTCCATACTTAGCCAATTTTATGGCTGCCGTTGCAAGGTCGACGCTTACGAAGCCGGTTGTTTATCGTTCCGTTATATACATCTTGCACTGAAAACATCCGTGATCTACAATTCCACCACGACTTCCTCATATACATTAACTTCGTTCAAAGTATCTGTTGGTACTTTCCATCTCCAGCAACTTCGCCTCCTTCCTGATATACATCGACAATGCTCTTACTGGTGACAACTGGACACAGTGGTACGAAAGATACTTTCGTGATCTGCAATTTATGCCTTAACTGATGAGAACTTAGCAGGGGTTTGAAAAAATTTTCATTAATAATCAAACACTAGATGTTCTTCTATGAGATACTTAGTCCTTTTTCCCTTGTCTTTTTATCGTGTATTATTGCATTCTAGTTATATAATTAGTCGTGTTTCTATGATCACAGGTTCCAACGTTGGCGTGTTGACATATCTTCATCGCCATCTATATCCTCGCATGGCGAATTGGACCACCCGCTATTCCTTTTCATACTTAGTGAATTTTATGCCCACGGTTGCGGAGTTAGAGAAATTGAACTCTGCTGCTTTTTCTTCCGTGATATACATCTTCCACTCAAAATTTGTGTGATCTACAATTCCACTGCGGACTCCTCCGTCCTTTTTCCCTTTATCCCTTCCCGTGTATTATGGGACTATAAAGTATGGACATGTTATTTTATAGACCATGTACGGATAGCACATTCCATACGTAGCCACATTTTGGATCGTTGGTTCTCGGGTGGTCGGGCTCAAAATTAGGCCTTCATTGTTCCGTGCCCTGCAAATAGTACCCAAAATTTCGTGATATACAAATTGACAAGCGGACCTGCAGACTGGCTAACTCAACATTGCATTTCTATTGTTCTGTGTCCTGCAATCAACGCTCCCAGTTTCGTAATATACAAATTGACACACAGAGTCCAGGGCTGGCGGGGTGGAGATTGCCATTGTTTACGGATGGCAATCCCTATCAAGTATCTAACAATATCTAAAAAATTATTTTCAATACTAAATTAGCTCTTAGTAGTGACAACTGGACATAGAGGTACAAAACAGTCGGCATCACACCCTCTGCAATATACAAATTGACTACCGGATTCTGACATCATCCACTCTTCCATGTTAGAGATTGTGCAGTCAAATGTTCAGAGAGATACAATTTGAAAGTCAGGGCCTTGCGTCTTTTGTAGAGACCTTGTCAACGTGTTTTTCATCCTCCTATTGTCGGGTTCATGAAATGTCCAACTCTTGGATACTGTTTCGGGTTGGCACCAAGCTTCATTCTACCACAGTTCACAACTGTTTCAAAGTATCTGTTATATATTGGTTGTGCTCTTACCAGTGACAATTGAACATAATGCAAGCTTATTTTGATTTTAATTTGGTTAACTTTGCTGCCTCTGGAATTTAGTTTGGTTTTCAGGTATGTATATTAATTTTAATATACAATATTATATGCGAGGGCAGGGCACCATGGCCAAGATGTATATTACGGACCCCCTGAAGGCAGGGGAGCAATCTTCAACCTGCCAGCCCGACACCCGTAAGCGAGAAAGTAGGAAACTATGGGACAAGGTAGAAGAGCGATCATAGATGTGAAACTGTTAGTCCGCCAATCGGTGCACCAAGGCATTTTCAGAAAGCACAGTAAGCAGATGAATTAGAAAACAAAAGGGATAATAGAAAATGGAAAAAGTAGAAATAGAGGGGGCAGAAAGGCACCCCTCTGTCGTTTTTCCCTTTTTTCCTTCCCATGTATTATGGGACTATAAAATATGGACATGTTATTTTATAGACCATGTACCGATAGCACATTCCATACCTAGCCACATTTTGGATCGCGGGTTCTCTAGCGGGCGGGCTCAAAATTGGGCCTCCATTGTTTCGTGCCATGCAAATAGCACCCAAAATTCTGAGATATACAATTGGACAAGCGGACATGCATACTAGCTGACTCAACATTGCATTTATATTGTTTTGTGTCCTGCAAACAATGCTCCTAGTTCCGTGATATACAAATTGACACATGGAGTCCAGGGTTGGCGGGGTGGAGATTGCCATTGTTTATGGATGGAAATCCCTATCAAGTATCTAATAGTATCTAAAAAATTATTTTCAATACTAAATTAGCTCTTAGTAATGACAACTGGACACAGAGGTACAAAACAGTCAACATCACACCTTCCGCAATATACAAATTGACTACCGGATTCCGACATCATCCGCTCTTTCGTGTTAGAGATTATGCATTCAAATGTTCGGAGTGATACAATTTGAATGTCGAGGCCTCACATCTTCTGCAGAGACCTTGTCAGCCTATTTTGGATCCTCCTGTTGCTCGGTTCACGAAATATCCAACTCTTCGATACTGTTTCGGGTTGGCACCAAGCTTTGCTCTACCACGGTTCACAAATGTTTCAAAGTATCTATTATAGATTGGTTGTGCTCTTACCAATGAAAAAAGAACACAATGGTATGAAACAGTTTGCATTTGGCCCTCTGCAATATACAAATTGACTACCAGGTTCACATCTTGTACTCAAACTTTTCGTGATCTACAATTCCACCACGGACTCCTTAGTCCTTTTTCCCTTTTCTTCTTCCCGTGTATTATGGATCTATGGTTATATACTCAGTTTCCTTTCTATCATCATGGGTTCCAACGTTGGTGGGCTGACATATATTTATCTCCATCTATATAATCACACGACAAATCCGACCGACCACTATTGCTTTCCATACTTAGCCAATTTTATGGCCGCGGTTTTCGGGTTTGCGGTTTCGAACTCTACTTCTTCTTCCATGATGTACATCTTGCACTCAAAACTTTCATGATCTACAATTCTACCGCGTACTCCTTGAACTCACAAGCTTCACTCTACCACTGTTCATAAATATTTTGAGTATCTGTCACTGTCTTCCATCCCCACTAACTTCTTGTCCTTCCTAATATACATTGGTTGTACTCTTACTAGTGAAAACTGCACACACTAATACGAAATAGTTCGCATCCATCTCTCTACAATATAGAAATTCACTACTGGGTTCCGACATCGTCCCTCCTTTCATGTTACAGATTATGCATTCAAATGTTCCAAACGATACAATTTGACCATTGGGCCCTCATGTCTTCTGGGGAGACCTTGTGACCCTATTTTTGATCCTCTTGTTCACGGGTTCACGAAATATCGATTTCTTAGTCACTGTTTCGGTTTGGCGCATTTGAAATCTGTTGCTTCCTATTCCATGATATACATATTGCACTCAAAATTTCTGTCATTTACAATTCCACCGCGGACTCCTTGGTCCTTTTTCCCTTTTATTTTTTTCTTGTATTATCACTTTGTGGTTATATACATAGCCGCCTTTCTATGATCGCGGGTTCCAACGTTGGCGGGTTGACATATATTTATCTCCATCTATATAATCACACGACGAATCCAACCCATTGTTGTTGCTTTCCATGCTAAGCCAATTTTATGGCCACGGTTGTCGGATTGGCTGTTTCGAACTCTGCTTCTTGTTGTGTCATGTACATTTTTCACTCAAAACTTTTGTGATCTACAATTCCAGCACAGACTCCTCAAACATGCAAGCTTCACTCTACCATGGCTCACAAATGTTTCAAAGTATCTCTCACTGCCTTCCATCCACACTAACTTCCTGTCCTTCCTGATATACATTAGTTATGCTCTTACTAGTCATATACAAATTGGCCTCTGGACTGTCCTACCATACCCTCTTCGTTGTTAGCATATTGCACTCAAAAATTCTCGAGACATACAATTTGACCCTCACACCCTCACGTTCAAGGGTTGTAGCTTGTAACCCTATTTCAAAGTTGTTTTTTCCCGTGTCCGCGACCTCTGTACTTTCTTACTATGCAATTAGAAACCTTTCATGCTAACATATGATCATGCAGGAACCATCAACATTGTCATTAATGGGAAAAACACTTGAGGAGATCTCCCATTATTACGCATTAAACCAAGATGTGCGGAGAGTTATTTTGTCCCTTTCGATTTTTCATCTCGAACACGTGTCGTCGTGTTGGCCCACTCATGAAATCTACAATGTTTAATTGATCATTGCAATATCCTCCATATTGGCATTTCTATGTATCCGATTACTAGTGTTTAATGTTAACAACGCATCATGCAACAACCGTCCAAATTATCATTAATGAATGAAAGTCTCGAGGACATCTCCCATTCACACGCTTTGGACCAAGATTTGCGCAGGGTTATATTATCCCTTCCAACTTCTCATTTCATTCATCGTTTGGAGCAAAAAAGCATTCTTGTAGACTTATGGCAGCAGGTCGCAACAGTTTTGTGGAGATACAGTAAATATCTTCAGACATTAGGACCAGAACTTCCAGTGGTCTAGGGAATACTTTTATTATTCATCCCATTCCGCCCAGAACGAAGTGATGTGGACCTTTGGAATCACTCGTGTAGGTTGCGTCCCTGAGGTTTTTGACTGTAAGGAGGTGGTCTCTTGGTGTGACGAAAAATATATTCCAGGCCAAAGAATTATTCCACTGCGTGACCATTCTCCTATTTCTTTGTCACCTTAGGCCTTTCACGAGATGTTAAAATAACCAGAGCCAACATTGACATTTAGAGGACAAGACTACAAGAAGTTTCTAGAAAAACATGATAACGGGTTGGACATCTTAGCTGACTTCCTCGAAGACCCGAAAAAAATTCCTAAAGATATCACAAGGTTGTAGGTAAGTTCCTTTAGAAATCCATTCCGGGAAATTGCTTGGCTATTTACAAGAATAACGTGACATCCATCCACGACAAGCATTTCCCATATAATTATTTATATTTTGTATTTCACAGTCAAGGAACAATACATTTTCGATTGGGGGAAGCTAATTTCCATTGATCTCTGTTCCCATTTGTCACGATTCAAAGAATCGAATAAATTTTATATGTCATCCTACTTGATTTTCGCAATAGTGCATTGCTGCCCATTTCTAAAACTTTCTCTTTCCAATAAAATAAACTGTGGATTTGACCCAGTAATATTCTGGTACGAGGCCCTATGGAGGCACAAGGCCTCCCATTGTTTTTATGAAGTTTTTAATGGCTTTGTCTCAGTTTTCAAAGATTTATTGTTAGGCAAGGATGCTCCACGGATGTCTGTCTAGGCAACCAATTTTTTGAACAGGAAGGGCACACTTGAACATAAGGAAACTCACAGTGTCCTAATGGTATTTGGCTCTAAGGAAAATCTTGTTTTCCTTCCATGCCACATCATGGACAATATGTTTGTTGCAAAAATAGCAAGGAAATACAACCATTGGTTGCACTTTTTCCATGAAAAGAAAAAAAAACAGTTCATTCCTCTGCCCTGGAAAGTCGGAGACTTCATGTGCAGAAACATCAACAAGATTGACGAGTTTGCCGCCCATTTCAAGAAATTGAACCTAATGTATTGTTAAAGGCTAAAGGGGTTCAACCCTAATGGGATTTTTCGAGAACATTTACTGGCAGTTGGCTTTAACAGCTCTTTTATCCATAGACACCTAACCCAAGACAGGGACAGTGTGGACAACAATCCTTCTTCTGCCGATTGCAACGCAAAGACATTGAAAAGCGCCACTGAATTGTACAAACAACATGGAAAAGTATTCATTGAGAAGAGCACCCAGTCCCCTGCCAGCACTCCCAAGAGCACGACATCACGAAGCATCGCTTCGATGGCCCACCCCAGTAAGATAGCAACCCAGAAATCTTCGAACAAAGGAGGAGATAAGAACCCTTCTCGCATAAAAATTGATAGTTCTCACAAACTTCTAGTGGTGAAGAAGAGAAAAAACAATGCAGGCCAGGCAGAAGAAGCCGAAATTGAAAGTGAATAGCTGGAACTTGAAATTGAAACTGAGCACATGCACAAAATTGGGTCGTCCGCGGTGGAATATCTGAGACCGAAATTTTTTACGAAGATGAATCCTTTGTATTCTAGAGCATTGTTTTTGACAGGAAATCTAAAAGTATGGTCATTGAAAAGAGATATGTAACAAACAGGAAAGAAAAATCTCGCACAGAGATTAACTTTAGAAAAATGCGGCCGTCCCAAATCTCTTCATTTCACCAAGTAACTAGTGAAATTATTTGTGATTCCATTGGAGGAATTGAGACGAAAAATGACAATATGAAAGACCGCCTCAACTAATTTAAGCAGGCTTTCATTGCAACCCTAGAATTTGCCAGTCCTTTGGCAAAAATCGTGCCTACTACCCGTTGACTGGCATAAATGACACACCGTCAACTGGAAGGATAGACCCGGTCCGAGGTTGTCTAATTAACCCAAGCCATTTGGTATGACCTATCCTGACGGGTTTAATGGCTCCGTTATCCAACTAGGGTCCTAAAGATAGCAAAATGAAATAAACTAACTAAAGAAAAGATTCTAACAATCGACACAATAATTACAAATATTTATCTAAGAATGTGAATATACAAATGATTATGAACAGTTTATATACAATTTACAAGGTTTGCATGAAATCTTGCGAAAATGATTGTTTGATAAAGTTTCTGAATCAAATATGAACAACACTTTTTTTTTTTAAAGATATTAAACAAATAAATACTAAATGAATACGATTGAAACAGTGACACAAAAATAGTCAAAGCTAATTAATGTAATCATCGTTTCATTCATAAACAACTCTAAATAAAAGAAAAGAATTCATATACTAACCTCTAACTGATCAGTCAACTAACTTTATCTTCCTCTTTACCGTCACACACTTCTTCTTTCGACATTCCTAATTCTTGTACTTATTTCTTTTTATGGTCCACGGGAGCCCCAATCTCAGTCTATATGACAAATGCATTTAAATCTCCAGAAAGATGTAATACACATTATCAATTTTTGATAAATTCCAAAGAAAACTGATTCAAGAATGCCTTTATTGTATACTAAATTTTGGGTGTCCAATAACCTTTCTTCTTTGTTCCAAAGAAAACTAATTCGGGTCTGCTACATTTCTTCTGTCTTGTTGTATGGTAATTTTTTTTGTCTTACAAGACGTTGATAAATTTCGATTTTTCTTCTGTCTAGAAGCCTTTGCTTTCAAGCAAACTAATTCGGGAATGCTATTTTTTTTTGTCTTTTTCTCCACGAACCTATGTAACAGACGTTGTTACATGCAGCCAACATTATTTATTTTTGATAAATTTCAATAGTCCACAAGTCCTCTTGTCAATTTTTATATCACGGAACTCTTAGTGCTATTTGTAGGCCACGGAACAACAATGACCCAATTTTGAGCCCGCCACCCCGAGAACCCGCGATCCAAAAACTGGCTAACTATGGAGGTCCGCTACATTTTTTGTGTCCTATTGTATGCTTAATTTTTTGTCTTGCACAACGTTGTTACTATTCTATTGTATGCTAACTTTTTTGGTATAACAGACATTATTACTATTCTAATATATGCTTTTAAATGTTCATGTAATTTCCAAAGATATGTAACAGACATTATTTATTTTTGATAAATTTCTATAGTCCGCAAGTTCTCTTGTCAATTTGTATATCGCGGAACTCTCGGTGTTATTTGTAGGCCACAAAACAACAGAGGCCCAATTTTGAGCCCACCAGCCCGAGAACCCGCGATCCAAGCATGGGCTAAGTATGAAGGTCTGCTACATTTTTTGTGTCCTATTGTATGCTAAATTTTTTGTCTCGCACGACGTTGTTACTATTCTATTGTATGTGATTTGAGAGAGTACACAAGTGGGTTCTAAGAATCTAGCGGGGAGAAAGTAGATTCGTTTTGTTAAAAAGATCCCTACCATGTAGAAAGTAAAGTCTTTTTTTTCAAAAGAAACATACTATAGATATAATTAAGTTGTATTCACTTTCGTTTCCAAATGTCTAAATGTGTGGAAAAAATGTATTTTATTATTGTTTATATATGTCATAAACAAAATAATAATAATAATAATAATAATAATAATATTTATTTAAATCTAAAATTAATATATATTTACAGTATAAAAATATAGTTATAAATAGAAAAATATTTACTAATATAAAATAAAGTTTATCTAAATGTTTATAATATACTTAATAAATTGTTAATTGTTGAAGATGTTTATTTTAAGTTTATATATATAATATCCAAAGTTTGTACATCCAAATATATCAAAGATACTTAAGTACCTCACTGATATGGTGACATGGTGTTTAAAAATATTTAATATATTTAATAAGTTCATGCTTGAGTTATTTAATATGTAGACAATTGACACTATATAATATATCTTGCAAATTGCATCCATAAAAATTATTTTAGTTTGAATTATTATCAAAATAATTTAAGAATACTTAACAACTATATAATATATTTTGTAAATTGCATTTATAAATTTTATTTTAGTTTGATTTATTGATAAAATAATTTAATAATATTTAACAATTAGTTAAGTTGATTTAAAATGACAAATTAACACAAAGTATTCTATGTTTGTCTATTCAAATGGTATGCTAGTATGTACACATAAATTTTTACCTCTCACATCAAGAAAAGGGAGATCATTCATCCTTATTGTGGAACTAAGTGACAACCTATGGATTATTGTAGACACAAAATTAAAGAGCTTATAGTGTGATCCTCTTAAGTGCATAGATTGCTACATGCTAAGATTTAAGAATTTCTAGTGTGGATCGAAGAACACCCTAGAATTAGAATGGTAAAATAACTTATCTCTCCTCACACAAAGTGTTATACTATCTTGGTTTATAATCACACGGAATTTCTTATAGTGCTCTTTACAATATGGATTATTGGTGTTTTATTTTTTACTTTTAAAGATTTTTTGTACAGTTTAGTTGTGTATGCCTCATGTTTAGCTTGTGTGTTCAGTTTTGTGTTGTGTGCCCTATTTTGATATGCACAAATAAATTGTATCTATAATTAGAATTAGCGCCCTCACCTATCCTAGGGTTAGAAGGATGCATTGTAGGAAGTTAGGATTGTAACTATTTTGTAATTGAA
>JASDQU010588973.1:25011-36418 GCA_032191745.1 Picea mariana | reverse complement strand
GCCTTGCATTCACTTTCCATGCCATGTCATGCCATACCTTACCTTCATGTTCCATTCCATTCCATGCCATGCCATGCCATGTGTTTCTTTGCCATGCCTTGCCTTGCATTCACTTGCCATGCTATGCCATGCCTTGCCTTTCCGTCACTTTCCATGACATGACATGCCATGCCTTGCCTTGCCATGACATTTCTTTCCATGCCTTACATTTCCTTGCCTTTCCATGCCATGCCATGCCTTTCCATGCCTTTCCTTTCCATGACATGTCTTTCCATGCCTTGCATTTCTATTCCATGACATGCCTTCCCATGCCATGCCATGTCATTCCTTGTCTTTCCTTTCCATGACATGACATGCATTTACTTTCCATGCCATGACATTCCTTGCCTTTCCATGATTTTCCTTGCATTCATGTGCCATTCCATGCCTTGCCTTGCCATGCCTTGCCATGTCATGCCTTGTATTGTCTTGTCATGCCATGCCTTGCCATGCCATGCCATGCCTTGCCTTGCCTTTCCATGCCTTGCCTTGCCTTGTCATGCCTTTCCTTTCCATGCCTTGCCTTGTCTTCACTTTCCATGCGATGACATGCCATGCCTTGCAAGCATATGTAATAAGCATTGAGAAAAACCCTAGTGCCAGAGATCCTCCAACAAATCAGAAAAACCTTTTTCTCTAGATCCAATGAAATTGACAGTCCATTCATCCGAGTCTCAGTTTGATTTTTATCACGAGTTGCAAATCGCCTCCTCAAGTCATTCATGGACATGTCATCAATTTTGTCTAGGGGCATAAAATCCAAACCGAACAACATAATGGAGTTCCATAGGCTCTCGCACGTTTGTTTTTCTAAGGCCCACGTGACTACACTACCCACAATTTCCCAGCACAATGTTCTTTAAAATCGACCTCTCATTTAGGAATGGCACTATGCCTCATTAATAAAATCCCAAGTGTCATAGATCCTCCATCAAATGGTTTTCCTGTCTATGGAATGAAAATGGATGGGCCCCACTAGTTGAAACTTAGTGCCTTGGACCCAATTCAACTGAGGGTTCATCCATTTGAGTCTCGGTTTGACTTTTATCACGAGTTGCAACTTGCCTCAATCCATTCAGGGACATGTCGCCAATTTGGTCCAGGGGCATAAAATCCAAATTGAGTAGCATAACTAAGTTTCGTCAACTCCCGCAAATCTGTTTGGCCAAGGCCCATCCGACCACACTACCCACAATTTCTTGACACAGTGTTCTTGAAAAATTGACCTCTTATTCAAAAATTGCACTATCCCTCATTGAGAAAATCCCTAGTGCTAGAGATTCGCCAACAAACAGTTTTCCGATCAACATAATGATAACAGAGGGGGCCCACTATTTTAAACCCAGTTCTCTGGATCCAATGCAACTGACGATTTCTCCATATGAGTCTTGATTTGAGTTTTATCACAAGTTACAACTCACCTCCTCGATCCATTCAGGGACATGTTGCCAATTTGGTCTAGGGGCATAAAATCCAAACTGAGTAGCCTAACGAAGTTCTATAAGCTCATGCAAGTCATTTTGGCAAAGTCCCATGTGACCACACTTCCCACAATCACTTGACACAATGTTCTTGAAAATTGACCTCTTGTTCATAAATTGCACTATGCCTCATTGAGTGAAACCCTAGTGTTGAAGATCCTCCAAAAAACGGTTTTCCAGTCAATGGAATGATAGTGGAGGGGCCCCATTATGTGAAATATAGTGCTCTAGATCCAATACAACTGACCGTTCATCCATCTAAGTCCCAGTTTGAGTTTTATTTACAGTTGCAACTCGCCTCCTAAATCCATTCAGGGACATGTCACCAATTTGGTCTAGGGGCATAAAATCCAAACTGAGCAGCATAACAAAGTTTTGTAAGCTTCCACACATCTATTTTTCCAATGCCCATGTGATTACACTACCCACAATTTACCAGTACAATGTTCCTGAAAATCGACCTCTCATTTAGAAATTGCACTGTGCCTCATTGAGCAAAACCCTAGTGTCGGAGATCCTCCAAAAAAAGGTTTCCCAATCAATGGAATGATAATCGATGGCCCCCACTAGCTGAAATCTAGTGCCCTGGATCCAATGAAATAGACAGTTCATCCATTTGAGTCTCTATTTGAGTTTTATCACGAGTTACAACTTGCCTCCTCAATCCATTCAGGGACATGGCAAGGCACGACAAGGCAATGTCTTGGTCTAGGTCTAGGTCTAGGTCTAGGTATGGAAATGAAAGGAAAGAAAAAGCAAGGAAAGGCAAGGACAAGAATAGAAATTGAAGGCAAGGAAAGACATGACATGGCATGGCATGGCAAGGCAAGGCATGGCAAGGTAAGGAAAGGCATGGCATGGCAAGGCATGGTATCACATGGCAAGGAAAGGCAAAGCATGGCATGGAAAGGAAATGCAAGACAAGGCATGACATGGCATGGAATGGAAATGCAAGGAAATGCATGGCATGAAAAGACAATTCATGGCATGGCATGACAATGCAAGGTATGGATTGGAAAGACAAGGAAAGGCAAGGTATAGGTCTAGGTCATTGATTTACCTAGTAAGTGCAATTTATAAGTTGTTGATGGTTATTTCTTGAATGTATTAAATAAATGTTTTATCAAAGTGGTGATATTGCATGTTATCTTGTATTATTCTTGAATTAACCTTGTCTTGAAACCCTGAATTTCGTGGTTAGATTAGGACTTACCCTCGATTTCATTGCAATCCACATTTTGATTTGAATTTTTCCTTGCATAATGTTATGGAAAGTTATATTTATTGTTGTATAGGTTAAAATCGGAAGCTACATGACAATACATGGGAAGCTACATGACAATGGCATGGCATGACATGGCTTGTCAAGTCATGGAAATGGCATGGAAATAGCATGGAAATTCCATGCCATGGAATGGCTTGGAAAGGCATAGGATTGGCATGGCATGACAAGGCATAACATTGGCATGGCATGGAAAGGGATGACAATGGCATGGAAAGGGATGACAATGGCATGGAAATGGGATGCAATGGAATGGCATGGCATGACATGGCTTGGAAAGGCATGTCAATGGAATGGAAAGGCATGGAAATGACGTGCCAATGGCATTGCATAGCAATGGAATGGAAATGGCATGGATTGGAAAGGAATGACAATGTCATGGAAAGGCATGTGATCGAAGTGGAAATCAATGGCGACCAACTTATTCCACTGGCTCAAAACATGGGTTTCCACCTTGGCAGTGTTTCTATGGTTTTTCGGGTCCTAAACTTCCGGGGCCATTTTGAGGCCCTAAACGATGTTTTTTGGGCACAACAATGCCAATAAAATAATTAAAGGCATGGTCTGGGCCGAACAGAATATGTACTCCTCGACTAGACCTTTTCGACTAAGTATAGAACGCCCCAAACAAAGATCGTATGAAAAATTTATGCTAGGAATGGGAAGTTGACATACCAACTACCTCAACGGGGCTTGCAAAATTTTTGGCATTTCATCTTTCGGGGTTAGGGTTTTGGATTTTATTTATGTTAAAAAGGAATCTAGAGCCTCATTTTAAACATCAGCATCTTCTTGCGAATGAACATAGCCATCAAATCTCTTCTCAGAGATAATCAACCACCATTCTAGCAAGTCATTCACTCTGTAATTGTAAATTTTTTGTACATTCTCTCATTAATAAAAATTATGCATTACTATGTCTCTTTGTTTATTGAATTTTTTCTTTGTAGCACGCAATATCTCTGTATATTTCATTATTGTATATCTATTTTTATTGCAATTTTTCTGTGTATCGTGCAATATCTCTGCATATTTCATTGTTATATCTCTGACTTCATTTCGTTCTCAAAATAAATTTGGATCAATGGTATTAGGGCATGCTACTCCTTTTCATTTATTTTTCATGTCCCCGATGAGGTCATGATATAGAGAGTTGGGTCTCGATCTAGTTTCCCTTGAGGATAACCACCCTCGCCAACCCAAGCGGACTCCCATGGTAGAAGAGAAGAGGATCGAGGGAACACAAGATCCCATCAAGTTGTTTCTTGGGGAAGCCCTTGCACAATAGAGGTTTGAGATGTTGGAGAATTTTTCCCAAATCCTTCAACGATTTTCAAGAATAATAATAACGTCTTCGTCAAGTAGTCTCTTTGGAGATGCTACCCCATTCAAGGTACAAGTTAATTTTGATATTCTCATATTTGAAGGTTAAATCAATGCATATGCTTTGGAAAATGGTTAAATTTGCTAGAAGGTTATTTCTCTGTTCATAATTTTTTCGATAGAGAAAATATCACCTTTGTGCTCCTTAAGGTTCTCCCCCATGTAAAATGTTGGTGAGAAACTTACTGGGAGAAAATTTCCACATAGGATTATAGAATATTTGGGGCCGAGCCCACTTGGTATTTTTTTATGGATGCACTCGAGGAGAAATATTACCCTATGGGAATCTATGATGATTAGTACATGAGGTGGACCATGTTGCATCAAAAGAGGGACCAAATAGTGTCAGAGTTCACAAATACCTTCCATACCTTATGCACCAAGCTGGGTATCAAAGACTCTAAATGGAAAATGGTTCTGAAATGCCGTGGGGCTCTACACAAGTACATCCAACCTGAAATGGAGTTTTTGGACATATCATCACTTGGAGTTTCTTATAGATATGTTGTCAAAATTGAGAAAAAATTGAAGCAGTAGAACAAGCAAGAATTTGGGTCTGCAAATCCACAACAACCAAAGTATGGTAAAGGAAACCCTATCTCACAAAACAATCAACCTCTAGACAACCAATCCAAGCCACATGAAAAGAATGGAAATGAGAAGACAAAGAAGGACTGGGAAGTGGTGTGACTTCCATAAAATCCCTTGGCACAACATTGATGAATGTTGCTCGAAACAATCATTGTTGGCTGAGTTCAAAGAAACAAAGTCGAGCCCAGACTTAGATTCTGATTCAAAAAATAATAAAAGGAGACAGATAATTGATGTAGAACCCATTGCTACTATTGCAACTGCAACAATCCAATCGGAAGAACCAAAAGATGATGAGGAAGGGGAGCGCCTTTTCCATTCAAAAATGTGGGTGAAGGGGACCCCATTGCATTTTATTTTTGATAGTGGAAGCCAAAATAACCTCATATTAGAAGAGGTCGTCAGGAATTGGATTTGATAACAACACCACACCTGCATCTATACAACATCGGATGGCTTCTCCAGGGACGATATCTCTGTGTCAGCCAACAATGTCGCCTTTCATGCAACATCAAGCCCTTCAAGCATGAGGTACTGTGTGATTTTGCACCACTGGAATTCTGTGATGTTCTGTTAGGCCAGCCATATATGTGGAGGCATCATGAAGTATATGAGTCTCAACCCCATAGCTTCATTGATACTCTTGGGGGTCAATCCTACATGATACTAGAGGCAGTTTTGACCACTGTCACGACAAAACAATGCCATGACGTAATCTCCCATACATCGAAGTTTAGCCTCTTCACAACCTGGTTAAAAGAGAAGGACATTGAAACCACTGCATCCAATAGAAGCATATCCAATAGAAGAATATAAACAAGATTATATATGAGCACCAAGATATTCCTACTGCACCTACAGGGGTGCCTCCACATTACCCAACCAAACCAAATTATGGTAAATCCCTTCATGTTCTTCTTGTTCCATATTCACCAAAATATTCCTCCCACACTCAGGAAGATAATGCAACCATATTGGTTAAACATATCCAACCCCTCCAACAATAGGTTCATAACAACCTTCAACAAGCTAAGCAGGGTAGCTTCTTCAGTAGGGAAAGCAACTCACCAAGGTTCAGATTCAACAAAAGCTTCCCCAGGGACTTGACGCAATGGAGACCATTTATTCCTAAGGGGGGAGGATTTAGCTAGGTGGAATTCGGTGCCCACCCACCTATTTCACTAGCTTAAAACATGGGTTTCTACCTTGGCATTTTTTCTACGTTTTTTTGGGTCCTAAACTTTTGGGGCCGTTTTGAGGCCCTAAAAGACACTTTTTTGGCACAACAATGCCCATATGATAATTAAAGGTGTGGTATAGGCTGAACATAATATGTACTCCTCGACTAGACCTTTTTGATGAGGTATAGAATGTCCCAAATGAATATCACATGAAAAATTTATGCCCTTTGGAAGTTGACATACAACCTACCCCCATCGGGGCCTGCAAACCTTTTGGCATTTCATCTTCCAGGGTTAGGTTTTTGGATTTTATTTATGTTAAAAAGGCCTATAGAGCCTCATTTTAAACATCATCATCTTCTTTTGAATGAGCGTAGCCATCACATATCTTCTCATTGATAAGTTTTCACCATTCTAGCGAGTCATTCACTCTGTAATTTTGTAGTTTATGTACATTCTCTCATTAATAAAAAATGTTCATTATTGTATCTTTGTGTTTATTGAAATTTTTCTATGTATCACATAACATCTTTGTACATTTCATTGTTATACCTCTTCCTTCATTTCGTTCTTAAGAAATAAATTTGGATCAACATGGAAATGACATGGAATGGAAATGGCATGGCATGGACATGTTTATGGGATTGGGTTTTGGAGGGCCCTTTGTCTCCTTGTGTGATATAACCCAAAAATTGGGTAGGAATGTGAAATAAAATCTCATAGATGGTGAAGAGAAAAGAGTAATGGTTTCAAGTCTCCCTGGAGTAATTTTAGTAGCATAGCATTACTTTCTATGGTGTGTCATGAAATGTAACATCAAAACCTTTATTTTTTGGTGGAAAATGATACCCATTCCAAGATCTAGTTTCCATGTGAACTCTCTCATTGTATTGATCAAAATCAATAATTTTAGTGGACGTTTAGTGGACATCATGGAAGATTGAATAAATGTTATTAAAAATTGATGGGTTTAAGAAAATTTACATATACCCACTACCCAACCTAAACAAACATGAGTTCATTAATGAGTCATTGACTAGTCTTTTTGGAATTTATGAAGGGTTACACATAAATCAAATGATTTTATATATGCCATGCATAGAAAGAGGGGAACAATGTGTGTGCCCTAAAAAATGGTCAAATTATGGATTGAATAAACTAAGAACCCAACAACTAGGCTTCTCAAAGGAATATCAAGGGGAGAATACGGTCAAGGTTTTGTCCTAAGGAGACTAGGAATACTAGGACTTATACCTAGAGGAGAAAATAAATACTTTTATCATGTAGTTGTGGTAAGAGAAGAAGTTAGGGTTTTGTGGAATTTGAAAACCCTAGTGCTACCTAATGTGCTTGTGACCAAGAAGATAGAGGGAGTTCATCTTGTATAATTGTGGGATACAAATGTAGGTTCCAAAAAGGACTTACCATTGTGTATGCTATCTTGTTGATGATGTCTAATGGAGTGAGCTATTGACTAATGTTATCTTACGGCTTCCCTTGCTAGGGTTTGAAGAGCCTGACTTGTAACAACCCATGATAAGATATTGGTAGGGGCATGTACTTCATATTCTAAATATATATGAAGTGTTTGGGTTGTCCAAATGTTGCGTACTTTCATAATTGAATTTTAGCTTATGTCATCTTCATAATTCAATAATTCTAGTACTAGTAATGGAGGTTAATTTGACATAACATTGAGTTGAGATTGTTAAGTGATTTACAAATATGTAGAAGGTAAATGATAAAATTTATTTCTATAATAAAGTATTGTAATATGCCATTTTTTAGGTCACAATATTTTCAAGTGACTACTATTTGAGGGTGGATTGTCATTGGATTTATATGGAGATAATTCAAGAGGTAGTCCATATTGTTGGCTATGAGTTAGAATATGGATATCCACAACATTCATGCAAATAGTTCAGAAGGAATGATTTATCAATGATGTAGAGATACATGGTTGATTAACAAACAATGCTACTTGAGAACCATTAATTTCTTATGGATTTAACACTTAGCAATTATATTTTCCACCATAAGATATTCGTTAATGCATAATTTATTATTATTTATAATCACTTTAGAAAAAAATCAAGGGATTAATACACATTAAATTTATACACTTTGAAATTCATATATTCATCAACATAAAATGCAGAAACAATGAGATTCATAAAAAACGTGCCATGAAATGTGTGTGTGTGTGTGTGTGTGTGTGTGTGTGTGTGTGTGTGTGTGTGTGTGTGTGCGCGCGCGTATAACATCGTCTAAATTGTACATTTTTTACAAAATGGGATCTCATGCCCAATATACAAAGTGAAAACAAGTTCCCTAACACAAAAAACGTCCATATGGTGGCCTAGATACAAAATGGCAGCAATTGGTCAAATATTGACCACTGCTACCCTCACCACCCTCAGGAGCATCTTGGAAATCTATCTTTATTCTCTTTCTCAAGGAAGAACCTCAATTGGTTCTAGGCTTGGGTGTGATTCAACGCTCTGGAGACTGCACAAATAAAATACATTGTCATAAGTTTTTTTTCTCAATGAATTAATAGACATATAAAATGATACTTTGTAATTTAACCTAAGACAACTCACCACATATGCTACTTCCAATCATGAGGGTGTTACCCTCTTCTACAAACTCAATCTCTTTGAGATTCCACCTTGCATCAGTTACAAGTATCAAGTCAAGAAAATTAAACAAATATGCGTAAAATCAAATTCATGATACATAAAAAATTATCATCAACACATTTTCTTACCGTGAAGATCTCAGGCCTCGATGGATATTTTCTAGAACATGGAGCACTAGGTTGTACAACCTACTCCGAGGAAACCTATACTATGGTAGCCTCAATGGATGGGGCCAATGGAAAGAGTTGGTGTGGATGGATGTGATGGAAGAGGTGGTGTGGATGTGTGGCTTTCTTGTGAATCCATTGAGGAAGTGTGCAATAAGACAAATGTTGGGGGTCGGCTGCGATAGACCCCCACAGATTGTACACGTGATTGCAACTCCCTAGGCATAGAGAAAGGTAACCTAGAAGAAAATCCCAGCTGCCCAAGGAGTGCAGTAGTACTATAACTAACAAATATGCCAACAACCTGCATATATATTAATAATATTGAACTATTAGTACCAAATATTAAATTTAAAAACATAAACACAAAAAATTTGAGAATTATACGATATTTAACTCTACATATGATACTTGTGATGTTTGTTATTTTTCCATCTCAGATGGACAATCCCTGACATTGCCAAGTCCCAAATCCTATAGAAACACAAGAACACTAAACATTTGAGTATGCCATAAAATAAAGAAATGAATATGGTGAATTGATCAAATGTGACACATACCTGCGTGTGGGGTGCACCCAATGAGCATGCTACCTCTACTGTTGCATCAGTGGTGGGGCTAGGCATTGATGTATCCTTGGGAATAGAGGGTCTACTACTCAAATATAACAAATGAAAAAAAACATACAAGAAAATATCGATATAAATGCACATAATAAAAAATAAATATATAACGATAAAGAACATAGAGAGAGTTAAGATACTAACCTTCTCCATGAAACTATGCTATCCACTAGGATCTATAGGCCCATAGCATATCTTCCCACAGCTCGAACATTTGTGAGGTTCACATGGACGATTGCTATGTCCATGTGCCCTATCCTCACTTTACTCTGACGTGCATGTTGAAGCTCCAACCCCTCTATCATTGTCACTTGTAGGCATCTCCTACCAAGATAGTACAAGAAAGATACTGTGTTGCACTAGGATACGAGTCAATGATGAAATGGATAGCTTTACCTATTGCAATCTCTCTGCAATAGGAGGATTTTGGGTAGGGGTTCAAGCCTTCACCTAGGGGGACGAGGACCTAACATGGGATCACGCCTGGAATCCTCTTGGTCCTATGTGGACCCTCAACCGACCCCCTAGAAGTCACCCATGTCAAAGTAGCTGACATGCTTACCCAAAATAAATTTAGCCCATAATTTTGTCAGAAAATATAAGGGAACCTCCTTGTTATTACATGGAGGTTTATCTTATACCATATACCACCTATTCGTTCAGTTTTGATTAATATGGGGATGGATTCATCAATCAATGGAGATGTGTTTCTTGGTCAATGGCAGTTCTTGTCCATTTTTACGATCCCTAAAAATAGACAATATTTGTTGTTTGAAATTCCCAAGTCTCTGACTTGGTTTCTATCCAAAATAGAGCTATAATACATACATTATTTCCCTATAATAAAAAATAGAGGTCAATTTACCTTGGGCACTTGCAATGTACTTCACAATGACATCCAAAGAAGTGGCCAAGGCGACTTTGCTAGGCTCTCTTGTGTCCCTTAATTGTTCCTCAAGGGTTCTTAATATAACAAACCCCTCATCAATTTGAGTGTTTACATTCGGTGGTTGTGGTGGGTTGGGGTTCTTCTCTTCTTAGTTTTCTTATGAGTGGTTTACACTGTCTTCGGGTTCCATTTTATTATAAATGAAAAAAATTTAATAATCCATGGCATGTGAATTAGGTTGGTTTTTTAATTAAAATAGAAAATTACATATTTCTTTAATTTAAATTCTTGGGAGAAAAAGACTAAATTGGAAATGACTAAATTAGGAGCAAAACAAGAGAAAAAAAAATACTTGGCTTGAATACCTGACATAGTGGCAAGATCCTCACCTTGCTGCTCCTCTATAACTCCTCTCTCTTTTCTCAATGAGGGTAAAAACATGAGCACAATTTGTTTAGCAAAGGAACTCGTGCGAATTCCTAGGAACACACACGCTCTCTTAGGAACACGCACGTGTTCCTTCCACTAAACCTACATGGAAAGGTGTGTGGAGGTTCGGGCACTTCCAAACCTATAGGGTTAGGAACATGTGCACATTTCTGAGAACACACACACATTCTTGCAAGTGCGCATTCCTTCTCACCACCTTGCCACTTTTTTGGCCACCAAATTTGTGCACACACATTCCTATGAGTGTGCATTCCTACTCACCACCTTGCCACTTTTTTGGCCACCAACGTCATGCACACATCCATAGGTGTACAAGTCCATCATACATAATCATTCGTAGAAGCAAACATAAGGGGATGGTGAGTCTAGAACACCATCTTCTACTACTGGGACTAAAGCATCAACTCATCATAACACTTTTATCATATAAATGTTATATCAAAAAATAATTACTCATGTTAATCCATAAAGGGTATAATCTTCAAGTCATGCATGAGTCTCACTGAGAAAGGGTTAATCTTGAAAAGAGGAGTAGAATTATTGACATAAAAACACACAAAGTCTAGCCAAAGGGAAACCCACACATAATATAGAAACCTAATATCAATAAATGAAGGAAGCTCATCACATGTTACCAATAGTACAATTCACTGAAAACTAATCACCAAGGAGAAATCAA
>JASDQU010588972.1:67816-78268 GCA_032191745.1 Picea mariana | reverse complement strand
TTATTTTAGACAACTGGTTTAGTTACATCATTGTGAATGTTCATATATACACATTTTCCTCATCAACTCCCATCACATGGCAGATTCCCATAAAGTCTCAACTATCTACTCATCCTTCCTTCCTAACCTACTTCCAACACCATCCTATCCGTCCTCTGCTAGACTATCTTGGAGCTTCAGCTATACTGACCTAACTCCAAATAGAACTCGTAAGTGGAAGTGTCGCTCACTCGACCAAACTTCCCTAGCAGGCAACTGACAGTCCTCATCACACGTCTGGGGAGCGTGAACTAGCACCGTCCTCCCAGGACTTCAGGTTTCAGAGGATACACGGTGGGAAACACCTCCACCCCTCCTAATAGTACCAGGGTCAACACCCTACAATGGAACAGACAGGGGCACCGTGTATCCTCCGAAACCCCGAACCCCGAAACTCCGACAGCACAACCTCCGATTTCCCGATAGGGAAATCTCCGATAGAGAAGAGTGTTAACCCTTGACCATCATACTTCGGGACTTGGAAGGTCCTGTGCATGGTGCAACAGGGCTCGCGAACTCCCGACCGGCGATTTCCCGATTTCCACAAGTAGGTGGGTCCAAGTCATTAAATATCGCGAGTAGCAAAAATCTCGACGGAAGAAGTTCCGAAGGCCGACGTTGGTTGATGTTAGTGTCTCAGTTAGAAATTAATTTGCTTATGATTAAAAATAACATTTAGAATATGTATGGGTTGTTACGTGACCATGTTTGACACTTCTTGTTCGTTGGCCATGACCATGGTTAATCATAACTATGGATGACATTTATACATATTGTAATGTATTAATTAATTAATACATTAATATATAGTTAATTAATAGATTATTAAAGTATTAAGAAACTAATAAAATAATACATTAATAAAGTAGTAATACATTACTACAATAATGTAATGTAGAAAATAAAGTATTAATTTGCATTATTATTTTAATAATCTATTAATTAATACATTAATGTATACTATAACAAGTACTAATACATTAATCATGTAATTAATTAATATATTGTTAAAGTATTAATACACTAATAAAGTAATACATAAATAATACATTATTTAAGTACTAATTCATTACTAAATACATTATTAAAGTAATAATACATTATTAAAGTATTAATACTTTAATAAATACATTATCAAAGATATTTTATGATCAATTTTTATTGAATTCCAATTAAAAAGAACCAGAGGGGCTATGCTAAAAATGATGTCGCTTTAACTAAAATCGAGTTAAAATGGCGTCAATTGGCTTATATCAACCACTTTTTACTTAAATGTGGCTATTGCTAATAAGTAGTTGATATACGTCGATGAGTGTCATTTTCCACCCTTTAATTATGGTTGCCAATGACCATGGTTAACTTTCCTAGACCTTCGCTATGATTGACCTTTACTATGCATGACCTTCAATACAATTGACCTTGGTTGAGCATGGCCATGATTGAATTTCATCGACCATGGTTGACAATGGTTAACCATGTTTGACAGTGGTTTATGTTTGTCACATATCGACGTTGTGGAATGGGCCTCTCAATGGAATCTTGGGCTATGCTTGTCACGTTGTAACATTGGGTTAAGTACGTCACATTACGACAATGGGCTACCTTCATCAGATGATGACATTTGGAACGTTTCTCAAATTATGATGAGAAATATTGGAACTATCAGACATTTGGATGCTTCTCACATTCCTACAATGGTTATGGTTTTTTTTTTCACATGACATCGTAAGGTTTTGGTCATTACATTGCGACGTAGGGTTTTTGTTTGATACAATGTGGTGTTGGAATAGGTTTGTCATAGTTTGACAGTGGGTTATGTTCATCACATAACGATGCTAGGAAATGGTAGTCTCACTGGAATGTTGGGCTATGTTTGTCACATTGTGACATGACATTGTAAGGTTGTGGTCATCACATTTTGACGTAGGGTTTTTGTTTGACACAATATGGTGTTGGAATAGGTTTGTCCTAGTTTGAAAGTGCA
Source organism: Picea mariana (assembly GCA_032191745.1). NCBI lineage: Eukaryota > Viridiplantae > Streptophyta > Pinopsida > Pinales > Pinaceae > Picea > Picea mariana. Next base: position 76,245 of record JASDQU010588972.1, on the reverse strand, counting down.
TTATATTCATCTCATAGCGATGTTGGGAAATGGTCATGTTGGGTTTGCTTGTCACGTTGTAACATTGGGTTGTGTACATCACATTGCGACAATGAATTATCTTCGCGAGACAATGGAATTTGGAAAATTTTCTCACATTATGATGATAGGATGTTTGTGTCACAATACAACGGCGAGTTTATGGTAATCACATTGCGACAACCAAGATATGTTCATCACATTGCAAAAATATGGCTATGTTTGTCACATTACGACAATGGGGATATGTTTGATACATTGCCACATTACTTTCTTTGTCATATTGTGACACTACTATGTTCGTCACCTTCCAAATTTACTATGTTCATCAATATGTGTATGTTTCTCACATTATGACAATGTGGCTATGTTCATGAAATTCCGACTATATGGGTATGTTTGTCACATTGTGACGACCACACTATTTTTGACACATTGCGACGACAACGCTATGTTTGACACATTGTGACATTACAATGTTTGTCAGATTACGACACTAATATGTTCATCACATTGCAACATTACTATGTTCGTCTCTTTGCGACGACAAGGCTATTTTTGTAACATTGTGACAATATGGGTATGTTCGTCATATTACCATGATGAGGCTATGTTTGTCACATTGCGATGAGAGGGCTATGTTTGACACATTGAGACATTACTATGTTTATTAGATTGTGACAGTACCATGTTCATCATATTGTAACATTACTATGTTCATTACTTTGTGATGGAAAGACTATCTTCATCACATTGTGATAATATGGGTATGTTCGTCACAATGTGATGACATGCTATGTTCATCAAATTAAGACGATATGGATATGTTTAATGCATTTCAACATTATTATGTTTCTCACATTATGACACTATTATCTTCGTCACATTGGAACTTTACTATGTTCATCAATTTGGGATGACAAGGCCATGTTTATCACATTGCGACAATATGGGTATGTTCATCACATTATGATGATGGGGCTATGATTGTCACATTTCGAGGACAGAGCTTTGTTTGAACAATTATGAAATTAATATAATTATCATATTGTTATAGTACTATGTTCATCATATTGCAACATTATTGTGTTCATCACTTTGTGATGACAAGGCTATGTTTGTCACATTGCGACAATATGGGTATGTTCGTCACATTGCAACCATGGCCTATGTTCATCACATTAGAACAATAAGGTTATGTTTGACATATTGCAACATTCCTATGTTTGTTATATTATGACATTACTATGTTCGTCATATTGCAAAATTACTATGTTGGTCACTCTGTGATGACAAGACTATGTTCGTCATATTGTGACAATATGGATATGTTTATCACATTATGACAACGGTGCTATATTCGTCACATTAAGACAACAGGGCTATGCTAATCAGATTACGATGTTACTATGTTTTTTAGATTGTAACACTGCTATGTTCATCACATTGCAAGATTACTATGTTCATCACTTTGCAACAACAAGTCTATGTTCATCACATTGAACCAATATTGACTATGTTTGTCACATTATGATGGTGGAATATGTTTGACACGTTGTGACATTACTATGGTTGTCACACTGTGGCACTACTATGTTCGTCATGTCACAATCTTCAGTTTCTTTCATCATACTTGAATGTTGGGTCATGTTCGTCACATGACAAGGTTGGTTTATGTTCAACACATTACGAAAAGAAAGTTTTGACAAGTTTTTTTTTTTTAAATATAATGAATTGTTTCCTTTGTCACAAAGATATGAAATTTGAACCGATGTGATGTATTACATAGAATTCAACTTAAAACCCTACTTGTTCTAAGGACATTGGTAAAAAATCATTGAATAATTTTTACTTGTCATAAGATCATTGATAGCAAATCAATAATAAAGTGTTACTAAATTATTGGTAAATTAATAAAGTAATACATTATTAATAAACTAATAAATCATTATTTTCAGATTTCTGTGGTGAGGAGTTTTGAAGTTATTTGTCAGATAATCCACAGTTGGTGTCATTTTTGTCATCGACGTTTCGAATCCGAATCAGGATTCATCATCGGGACTATTCGTCAATTGAAAGCTTATTGATCTTGGTCAATTAATAGTTTATATGCAGGACAATTTGAGATTTTTAACCAAGTTGACTATCTACAAACCTTATTTACAAAGCTAAAACAAAATTAAAATCAATTAAAATTAATAAAATAATGATAATTAATAGTAATTAATAATATATCCTAACTAATTCTCGGTATATATATACATACAGATGTAAACCTAGAGTTAGAATTAGATTTGATTTTTATTTTATTAATTATTAATAATAGTATATGTGTGCGTGTGTGTGTAAATAAGTCTATGGTTATTTGCAATTCTAATTTTAAGATATAAATGTTAGTGAACCTAATTCCTAGATTTAAAAAGAAGTTTTTAGTTATGGTTTACGTATTAAGTGATTAGAAAATCTAGGGTTTTGAATGAGTTTGATATGATATAATATTGTTAAACTATGTTTTTATTGTGATTTTTGTATTATTATTAGGTCTAAGTATTAAGTATTGATAATGTTATATTTAATTTATGATTTAGGTTTTAAGTGCTTAGAATAAATCTAGGGTTTTGAATGAGTTTTTTAGGATATAATAATGTTAAATTATGTATTTACTATGGTTGTGTATATCATTATTTAGGTCAGTATGCTTAAGATACTATGTAGTTTATATCTTAGGTTTTAAGTGATTAGGATGTGTAGTTAGTATGTATACAGGTATATGATAATCTAGGGTTAGAATGATAAAAATTGAGTATTAGTATATATAGTGTTATATGATTAGGGTCTATATAACTTAATTAGTAATATGTATAGTAATAAGTTTTTTTAATTAGAATTTTATAGTAGGTAATATAAGGTTAGTTAGACCTCTAAACTTAAGAACTGACTCAAAGGTAAACAAAAAAAAAGCAAGGAAAGGGAGAAGGGATGTGTCAAACCTGATTTGATCTATGGGGTTCCCTAAGCTGGTTGATTAATGGGTGCCAAAAGCTACACACCTCCAGGCCACCATCCCTCTTCATGTTGTTGGGGTGCTTGATTATCTCTAGAGATTCTCTTAAGCGTCTCTTGTAGTAATGGTCCTATTTTGCTAGTATCTTGGTATCCTCAAGGCAGCCATCATGTTTGGTCTTAAGTGAGTGTTTTGCTAAGGCTGAAGTGTGAGTGCATTCATTTCTAATGTATGCTTCATGTTCCTTAATCCTTACCTGAAATGATCATTTGGTTTCCCCAATGTAACATTTCCTTCATGAACAAGAGATCTTGTATATGCCTTTTCCATGTTGTTGGTCTATAGGGTCCTTTATCGACTTCATTCTTTGTCTGATAGTGATTAGGGTTTCGAAAGAGGTTATAATTTATTTCCTTTTTAAAACCTTTGCAATCTTGTTCATGACACCCCGAATGTAGGGAAGGAATGCCTTTATATTGGAGGTTTGATCATTTTGGACATGAGTCCTTTTATCCTTCTTATCTATTTCCTTTTTGATGTCTCTATATCTATATCCATTGTTCTTTAAGACCCTAGTTAAGTAGCCTATTTCTTCTTTTAAATGATCTTTATAGTAAATTCTTGCTTCCCTTATGGCCATGGTGTTGAGAACCCCCATCTTTTGTGAGGGATGGTGGTGGGAATCAACATGAAGTTAGCTGTCTGTGTCAGTTTTCTTCCTGAAGACCTTGTGTCCCAGTGTACCATCTTGTTTTCTAGTCATAAGTACGTCTAGGAAGGGAATGCTATTGTTTTCTTCCAGTTCCATGGTGAATTTTATGTTCTACGAAATACCATTAAGGTGCTCAAATAATCTTCTTAGTTCTTCTTTGCAATGAGGCCACTTGACGTTAGTATCATCAACATACCTTTTCCATCTAGATGGTTTAAGGGGATATGTTTCAAGGGATTTTTTCTTGAACTTCTCCATGTAGAGGTTGGATACAATTGGGGATAAAGGGGATCCCATGGATACTCCACTTGTTTGTTCACAAAAATCTCCTTGGAAACTGAAGAAGGTTGATTTTAGACAAACTTCTGCTAGTTTGGTTGTTTGAGGGTCTGCGACCTCATTTATAACTTGAATGGCCTCATTTAACGAGATCTTAGTAAAAAGTGAAACCACATCAAAGTTGATGAGCATATCCTTTGATTCATTTTTCTCCTCTTTTTTGAGTTCCATGAAGTCTCTTGAATCCTTGATGTATGAGTTTGTCTTACCAACTAAGGGTCCTAGTATCCTTACCGCGTACTTGGTTAGTTCATAGGTTGGGGAATCAATCATGTTGACAATTGGTCTTAGACGAACTCCTTCCTTGTGGATCTTAGGGTGTCCATATATTCTAGGGGCGATTAGGAAGCTTGGAGTTAGTCGTTTATTCATTCTTTCATATAGGTTGGAAGACTTTATGGATTTCTTCACTTCCTTGATGACCTTGGATATTGGGTTGTTGTCTAACTTTTTATAACTACCATTCGTGGTGAGATTCTCTATCATTTTGGTGTTATAATTCATTTTGTTCATGACTACTATAGCTCCACCTTTATCAGCTTTCAGGATCACAATGTTTTCATTGTTTCTAAGGTTCTTGATGGCTTCATGCTACCTTTTGTTGATGTTATTCTTCAGTAGTTTTTCATTCTTGAGGACCAGAGCACAATCCTGCCTGATAGCATCCTTGTCTTCTTCACTGAGGTTTTGTGTGTTGTCTTCTACACTGCAAACTATGCTTTCTATAGGGACATTTTTCGGAGCAATGGAAAAACCTAATCCTTTCTTCAAGATGTTCACTACTTCATTGTTAAGATCCTGGCTGGACACGTTTATTACTTTCTTATCAACGTTTTCTATAGCGTCATGTTTGTTTTCCACATCCCTCCCCATCTTCTTTAAGCGCAGTGTTGGAATCTAACACAGTCCAGTAGAGTTTACTACTTCTGCACAGAAAAGTAGGGCTTTTAGTCTTATGTCTTCTCGAAAGAAGATTAGACAGGCTCCTGGCCGACTGCTCAGGCAGAAACTAATAAATTTATGTCAGGTGTGCCGCAAGAGTGGAAACCCTGCCTTTAAATGGCCTGAAACTCTTGATATGGCACTGGATTATTTACATAGAAAAATCACACACACACACACACATAAATACTAAGGCTACAAGGAGGTGTGTAATTCCTGCTCGACACAAGCAGACCCAACATAAAAATCACTACAACTCATCACAACAATACTTGAATAAGCAACCCCGTCCCCCACGACGGGCGCAAAACAGGGGACTCAGACAACGACCAACAAATGGTAAGGCAAGGTAAATTCTGTGACTCAAATGGCAATGATCTCAGACTACTTACTCCATTAATTCTATTAATTGCTGAGTTATCCACACCAACCTTAGATTCTTATTTTATATTGCAATAAGTACTACCGTACATATTACCAACAATATATTTTAATGAAATTTCTCCATACAACTTACAATAAAAATAGATTACATTAAGGTAACCCTGCCATTACAACTTTTACCATAACTCAACCATCTAAACAATCCACAACATTACACTGATGTGGTTCTACCCCTAACATGACCATAACATATTAATAACATACACTACTATAAAAATAACTCTGCAACTAAATTTCCATTTCGACACTTCTTGCACGCTAACAATACAATAAAATCCCATCACTAATCATAACCACATCACCTTTCATACAATAGACATAATGATGAATTTACCCTTGTTCTTTATTTAAAACAACTGAAATACCAAACTTGATCATTAATAACTATGTATTTACCCCTATGATAAAATAGCATTTCAGCTTAATCTAATAATGACCTTTCATTGAAAACATGGTAAATAAAGTGATCGATGATTTGACATAATAAATTATAATCAATGGGTAACCCATAGTAAATTGGATTGTAGAAAAAATTATTTGCAAATCATCTCTTTTAATTCCAAATGGGAAATCATATACCTTTAATTTCACCCGACGATGATCATTTCTGCTCACCATATGATAGCGTGGCATTGTAACTTAACTAATAATGACTTTTCAGTATCAAGGGACGTTGCACCTAAATAGCCGATCACAACATAATACTCAATGACCTTTCATTACTAAAATAATGAAATAAAAACTAATAAAACAATCAAGGATAAACATAAATAACTAAAATGACTACGGGAAACGGTCGAGAAATAAATGTAAATAAATCTAGGCTAATTCGCAAGTCAACCATCACCCAATTAAGTTCCACTGCTCCCAACAGAATCGCACCAACTTCATCACGTTCTATTGAATCAATATTCATTAATATAACATTTCCTTTCACTACATCCAAATAGAAAATATATAACATTAGGAATTTAAGGAAGGAAACAGAACTATTTCCTCATAATGCTGTAAAACGAGACAGTTGTATACAACCATCCAATTAGATTTTACAAGGCTGTTGCATCACCTATACAGTCATCATGGTGATACGCTTATATTAAGCGCTAAATAAAGCTACTGGATTGCCCAGATGGCATGAGACATTGGTCTGTTATCCTAGAATCTCGACTTAGACTGGATGCTACCATTTTAAGGGAAAAAGGAGGCAATGAGCAAGTGTTTAAGGATGGAACCCACGTAGCTAATAAGGTGTAAGGAACAGGCATTAAAGAATAATCAAATGCAGACCCAAAAGAAGAACGCATATGTAATAAAACCCAATAATGCGGACGCAGACCCAAAAATAAAATAAAACCGCCAACGTAGTAATGCCCAGTCTGAAGGAAAACGCCCCTGTATTACATAAAGCATGCCATTTAAATCGCCCAACATATATCAGTAAACGCAGATCATTAAACATTTAAACGCAGACCAAAAGACACCCAATATATATCAATGAATGCCATTTAAATCGCCACAGACAAACGCGCACTGTTGATAGAACGCATCTACAGCCTGTCATGCAAGTTGCCAGAACAAAAATTCGGATTGCCAAGATTTAAAATGAACTGCCAGGAGGTAAGACGAATTGCCAGGATACACCAACGAAATGCCAGTAGGTTAAGAAAATGAATGACAGTAAATTCGAAAACAAAGGACAGAAATTTCACCGCGAAAGGACAGTAGATTATGAAACAAACTGCCCACCACCGAAATGCCCACGGTAACCAAAGAAAACGCCCACAATCCCCAAAAAAACGCCACTGTATATCAAGTTGCAGTTCCGTTGTAAAAACATTTACCCATGCAATAACAAAAGCGCCCATAAACAATGCAAAACGCCCACCATCATTAACACACCCACAACAAAATGAATGCCCCTAGCAAGGTAAAAAGGAAAACGCCCACTAACATTCACACGCCCACAGCAAAACAAATGCCAGATCTTGAAATACACTTCAGATAGGTAAACTTTCAATCAAATTCCGACCAGTGACAACAAGAGTTGTTTTGGCAAAAACTTCCGTCAAAATCCAGAGGGATGGAGGACCGAGTTCAAATTTCTGTTCCTTATTCTATTTAATTAAAGGCGAATAACTTTAATGACAGAAGAAGTGGCAGCAATAGATTTATTCTTTTTTTTCTATTTCAAGAGGGTCCTTCCAAGCTTGTTAGATGTAATTCATCATCAGAAACCTATAGAGGATCACTACACAGGATGGCATCAACGACAATATATCACATGAGGTATTTTATATGAAAGTAGCAGTTGCAACAGCTACACTTTTATCGCCAAGTAGAAAAATAAAATAGCCGTTACATCCAATCGCAATCAATAAATCGATATTAGCATATACCATAATTCATCCTATTCTACCAATTAAAAAAAAGAAACCATATCGTTGCCTCAACACTGTCCTCGGGTGTCGTCCATGCGTTCCATTGTTGTCCCGCGCTCCTTTACGCTCATGCTTTCCGACCGTAGAGACCTCACCTGTACCTCCCAGCCAATCGCTAGGGGTACTCTGCTTCCCCCTTATCCCCCTGAGCCGCAAAGGGGCCACACAAGATCTAGAGATAAGAATAGCTTCTCAACTCGCCTCCAAGGCTGAGCTACACTCCAATACAGCTGAGAAATTCCCAACTCCTCACAAGCAAACAGTCAAGCCACAATCCGACAACGTAACGTTACGCTAGCCATTCATCCCCTTCTTCCTTCTTTTCCCCTTCTTTTATAGAAATTTGAGACCCACCTAATTTCCTAGATCATTATTAATTTAGTTTTTAATGACAATCCTCTAAAAATTCTCTGCCGTCCAAGTGTCACTCATCCCCCACGTTTCTCCAAAAATTAATTTCTTTTTAATAATTAAAAGACTCATTTCCCTCACCCCCCCTAGTCGCTCCTAAAATTACTCCTAGGGTTCCTAG
>JASDQU010588972.1:50525-62224 GCA_032191745.1 Picea mariana | reverse complement strand
ATTATTAAGTTTCCTTTATTACAAGTTTCCTTATTTCTATTAATTGTTCCTTTCCCCTTTTTTTTTAAAACCCAAAAAGATAAATGCACTTATTAATCTTTTCATTGTATTTCTAAAATCCTAACTTTTATACTCCCACACTTTAATAATTTTAATTCTTCTTTATAATTTAAAATTCATGGGTTCACTTAATTTATCTCCCTCATTACTTTACCCCCCCCCTTAATTTAAGAAGACTTTAACTAACACATAGGAGGGTTTTAGTTTACTCCCTTATGTTTATTTTTGTAGGATCTTTTCTTAGGGCTTGTCAAAATTTTATCTTTGAGATGTTTTAAATTTAGGTTTAGATTTGAACTGGGCGACAATTCATTAGGGGAGTCGTTTTGAGAAATTATTAAGGCGTTAAGGTCTTAGGGTCATCTAGGTTGTCTCATCATCATCATCAATGCGACGTGCCCTTCAGGACGCACTACGTGCTCCAAGGGTGCCACTCGCTTCGTTTGCTTCTGTTGCGCGACGTGCCCTTCAGGATGCACCACGTGCTCCAAGGGTGCCACTCACCATCACATGTTTCTTTTGCACGATGTGCCCTTCAGGATGCACCACGTGCTCCAAGGGTACCACTCGTCGACTTGACTGATTGGTAGACATCTATAACCCCTGGAGTCAACACTCCGCCAGGTGAACTTGTGGGATACTAAGGGCTCTAAGGAATAAGGCCCCCGCCTTATTACACGCCCCTTAGAATCATTGTGAGTGACTGTCGCAGTCTTCCCTCACGGCATCGTGGATCCTCTCGAACTAGGTAATTGTTAACCTACAGTTCGAGCCACGGCGGGAGTGCTAGTAGGCTGTGGCAGGGCTGCTGTCCACACCTCTCCCTCAACCTCTCTGGAACTTGTGTGTGTGGCCCCTTTACTCCATATGTGAGTCTGGTCGGCAAGCTATCGTCAGCCTGCATCATCAACCATCATGTCAGAACATGTCAACAACATATCACCAAATCAATAAATATCATGGTAAATAAATCAACTCAATATCACACTCCCTGAATCAATCCGGAGTCGAAGGGTTCCGTCGATGCCTCTGCATCCTCTAGGTCAAAAACCCTACACACTCAAATAACTGAGTCAATAGCACCTGTATACAACAATAGTAAAACATCATGTCATCTATCATAACGCATCATCATCAAGGATAAATGTTTTATCATCATAAAAATCCAGATCACTTGCGAGCAAGTGTCCTCAAAGAATAAGTTTTCTAAGTGTGCCAGAGCGGGATGTTACAGATCTGTTATAATCTCACATGCGAGATGAAGGTGCACTTCAAAGGCTATTTAGGACAGACACTCTAGTGCTGCATGCATCCTCCTGATTTTTCCCCAGATTAGGGGATGACTTATATGTTCAAGGGATTTATAATTCCATCTACTACGCAATTGGTGATTGATGAAGGAGAATTTCGTTGTAAGATTATTGTCTCTGCATTGTTTTGAGAAAGTCGAGATCAACAGCTCGTCTAATGATTTTAATCTGCAGATTTTCCATTGAATGAAAATTGTTCCAGGTTTCCCTTCTGTATAGGGAAGATATTACAGTTTTCAGATTTCTGTGGTGAGGAGTTTCAAAGTTATTTACCAGATAATCGACAGTTGGTGTCTTTTTGTCATCGACATTTGGAATCTAAATCAGGATTCATCATCAAGACTAATCGTCAATTGAAAGCTTGTTGATCTTGGTCAATCAATAGTTTAGATGTAGGACAATTTGAGATAAGATTATTGTCTCTACATTGTTTGAGAATGTCGAGATCAATAGCTCATCTAATGATTTTAATCCACATATTTTCCATTAAACAAAAATTGTTCCAGACTTCCCTTTTGTACAGAGAATATATTGTTGTTTTCAGATTTCTATCATCGACGTTTCGAATCTAAATCGAAATTCATCATCAGGACTAATCGTCAATTGAAAGCTTGTTGATCTTGTTCAATTAATAGTTTAGATACAGGACAACTTGAGATAGTATTATTGTCTCTACATTGTTTGAGAAATTCGAGATCAACAACTCGTCTAATGATTTTAATACGCAGATTTTCCATTAAACAATTTTTTTTCTAGGTTTCCCTTCCATACAGGGAAGATATTACTGTTTTCAGATTTTTGTCATCGACTTTTCAAATCCGAATCAGGATTCATCAGCATGACTAATCCTCAATTGAAATCTTTTTGATCTTGGTCAATTAATAGTTTAGATGCTGGACAATTTGAGATAAGATTATTGTCTCTACATTGTTTGAGAAAGTCGAGATCAACAACTCATCTAATGATATTAATACAAAGATTTTCCATTAAATGAAAATTGTTCCATGTTTCCCTTCTGTGTCGGGAAGATACTATTGTTTTTAGATTTCTGTCATCGATGTTTCGAGTCTGAATTGGGATTCATCATTAGGATTAATCGCCAATTGAAAGCTTGTTGATCTTGGTCAATTAATAGTTTCAATGCAGGACAATTTGAGCTAATATTATTGCCTCTACATTGTTTGAGAAAGTCGAGATCAACAACTCGTCTAATGATTTTATTCCACAGATTTTCCATTAAACGGAAATTGTTCCAGGTTTCCCTTCCATATAGGGAAGATATTGCTATTTTCATATTTCTTTCATCAACATTTCGAATTTGAATCGAGATTCATCATCATGAATAATCGTCAATTGAAAGCTTGTTGATCTTGGGAAATTAATAGTTTAGATGCAGGAAAATTTGAGATAAGATTATTGTCTCTTCATTGTTTGAGAAAGTTGAGATCCACAGATTTTCCATTAAACAGAAATTGTTCTAGGTTTCCCTTCCATACAAGGAAGATATTATTGTTTTCATAATTCTGTCATCGACGTTTCGTATCTGAATCAGGAATCATCATACAGACTAATCGTCAATTGAAATCTTGTTGATCTTGGTTAATAAATAGTTTAGATGCAGAACAATTTGAGATAAGATTATTTTCTCTGCATTGTTCGAGAAAGTAGAGATCAGTAGCTCGTATAATAATTTTAATATGCATATATTCCATTAAATGGAAATTGTTCCAGGTTTCCCTTCCATAGAGGGAAGATATTGTTGTTTTCAGATTTCTGTCATCAACCTTTTGAATCCGAATCGAGATTCATCATAAGGAATAATCGTCAATTGAAATATTTTTGATCTTGGTCAATTAATAGTTTAGAGGCAGGACAATTTGATATAAGATTATTGTCTCTGCATTGTTTGAGAAAGTCAAGATTAACAACTCGTCTAATGATTTTAATCTATAGATTTTCCATTAAACAAAAAATGTTCTAGGTTTCCCTTCCATATAGGGATTATATTACTTTTTTCATATTTCTGTCATCGACGTTTCAAATCTGAATCAGGATTCATCATCAAGACTAATCGTGAATTGAAAGCTTGCTGATCTTGGTCAATTAATAGTTTAGATGTAGGACAATTTGAGATAAGATTATTGTCTTTGCATTGTTTGAGAAAGTCAAGATCAACAACTCATCTAAAGATTTTAATCCGTAGATTTTCCATTAAACAAAAATTGTTCCAGGTTTCCCTTTCGTACAGGGAAGATATTACTGTTTTCAGATTTCTATCATCGACGTTTCGAGTCCGAATCGAGATTAATCATCAAGAGTAATCTTCAATTGAAATATTGTTGATCTTGGTCAATTAATAGTTTAGATGCAGGACAATTTGAGATAAGATTCTTGTCCCTGCATTGTTTGAGAAGGTTGAGATCAACATCTCGTCTAATTATTTTCATCTGCAAATTTTCCATTAAATGGAAATTGTTTCAAGTTTCCTTCCGTACAGGGAATATACTACTGTTTTCATATTTCTTTCATCGCAGTTTCGAATCCGAATAGGGATTCATCATCAGGACTAATTGTTAATTGAAAGCTTACTGATCTTGGTCAATTAATAGTTTAGATGCAGGACAATTTGAGATAAGATTATTCTCTCTGCATTGTTTGAGAAAGTCGATATCAACAACTCATCTAATGATTTTGACACACAAATTTTCCATTGAATGGAAATTGTTCACGGTTTCCCTCCCGTACAGGGAAGATATTTCTTTTTTCGGATTTCTGTCATCGACGTTTTGAATCCGAATCGGAATTCATCACCAGGAGTAATTGGTAATTGAAAGCTTGTTGATCTTGGTCAATTAATATTTTATATGGAGGACAATTTGAGATAAGATTATTATCTCTACATTGTTTAAGAAAGTCGAGATCAACATCTCGTCTAATGATTTTAGTTTGTAGATTTTCCATTAAACGGAAATTGTTTCAGGTTTCCCTTCCATACAGGTTTCCCTTTGGGGTGTCACAGAAAATATTGCAAAGGTTTTAAAAAGGAAATAGATTATAAGCTCTTTAAAACCCCCAATTACAATCAGATATAGAATGAAGTCTGTAAATGACCCTATAGACCAACAACAAGAAAAATGCATCTACAAGATCTCTTTTTCATGTAGGAAATGTTACATTGGGGAAACCAGATGATCATTTCAGGTAAGGATTAAGGAACATGAAGAAGACATTAGAAATGAAAACACTCTCACTTCAGCCTTAACAGAACACTCACTTAAGACCAAACATCATGTATGCCTTGAGGATACCAATATACTAGCAAAAGAGGACCATTACTACAAGAGACGCTTAAGAGAAGCTCTAGAGATAATCAAGAACCCGAAGAACATAAACAAGGATGGTGGCCTTGAGATGAGAAAATTTTGGCACCCATTAGTCAACCAACTTAGGGAACCCGATAGATCAAATCAAGTTTGACACCTCCCTTCTCCCTTTCCTTGCTTGTTTTTTGTTTACCTTTGAGTCAGTTCTTAGGTTTAGAGGTCTAACGAACCTTATATTACCTACTATAAAATTCTAATTATAAAAAATTTATTACTATACATATTACTAATTAAGTTATATATACCCTAATCATATGACACTATATATACTAATACTCAATTTTTATCATTCTAACTTTAGATTGTCAGATACCTATATACATACTAACTACACATCCTAATCACTTAAAAACTAAATTGTAAATTACATAGTATCCTAAGCATACTGACCTAAATAATGATATACAAAACCATAATAAATACATAATTTAGCATTATTATACCCTAAAAAAACTCATTCAAAACCCTAAATTTATTCTAAGCACTTAAAAACTAAATCATAAATTAAATATAACATTATCAATACTTAATACTTAAACCTAATAATAATATAAAAATCACAATAAAAACATAATTTAACACTATTATATCTTATTAAACTCATTCAAAACCCTATATTTTCTAATCACTTAATACCTAAACCATAACTAAAAACTTCTTTTTAAATCTAGCAATTAGGTTCACTAAGCTTTATATCTTGAAATTATAATTGCAAATAACCACCCACACACACACATATATATAAATTCAACATTATTAAACAAACTAATAAACTCATTTAACCCTAGACTTATTTACATATACTATTATCAACACTTAGGATATATTATTAATTATCAATATTTTATTGATTTTATTGATTTTAATTTTGTTTTAGCTATGTAAATAAGGTTTATAATCGTTTAAAAATCTCAAATTGTCATACATCTAAACTATTAATTGACTAAGATCAACAAGCTTTCAATTGACTATTGGTCATGATGAATCCCCATTCAGATTCGAAACGTGGTGGATTATCCAGCAAATAACTTCTAATACATCATTAATTAATACATTGCTAAAGTATTACTACACTAATAATGTAATACATTAAAAATACATTATTACATTAAAAAAATTAAATGCATTAATAAATACATTACTAAAGTATGAATCCATTAAAATTTTAATAAAGTATCAATACAATGATAAATAATAAGTAATTGAATTAAAATTAAAAATAAAAAATTATTATCATTACATTCTTATTATTAAATTATTATTATATAAATTATCTTTTAATTATTATTTTCTTATTATAAAATAAACCTTAATATAAATAACCTTAACTTCATTAAAACCATAACCCTAATTTTAATGGGAATAACTCTAACTCGAATCTCACTCTAATTCTAACCATAATAAATATTAACAATAGTTGTAATGTATAATCAGAGTGATAAATTTCCTCTAAATTTTAATGCATTTATACTAAGATTAGTGTAGAAGGCATCATGAGCTTGTACTAATATTTATAATATTGTGAAAAACTTATTATTTACATGTCTAATGCATAAAATGTATTAATAAATACAACACATTATTACCATAAAACAAGATTCATATTTTTAAATATTGAGATTTATAACTCATAATATTGTGAAAAGCACTATTTACATGTATAATTTTACTATTTCATAATATTGTGAAAAACATTGTTTACATGTAAAATTTTACTATTTTATAATATTGTGAAAACATTATTTGTTCTCAAAAACACTATTTTAATGTATTAAAATATTAATAAAGTATTAATACAGTAATAAATAATATATTAAATTAAATTAAAACTAAAAATGTTAAATTATTATCATGACATTCTTATTATTAAATTTTTAATATTTAAATTATCTTTTAATTATTAGTTTCCTATTATTATATAATAAACCTTAATATAAATAACCTTAACTTTAATAAAACCACAACCCAAATTTTAATGGGAATAACTCTAACCCTAACTTGAATGAGTAGTAACAATAACCCTAATAAGTATTAACAATAATTGGAACTTATAACAAGAGTGATAACTTTCCTTTAAATTTTAATGCATTTATACTAAGATTAGTGTCTAAGGATTACACAACATAATGAAATAAAAAATGTAAAATATGTGGAGTCCTGGGTAGAGGAAATTAATGTGCTATCCTTCCACAACATACCATCATGTTATCCTTCCACAACGCACCATCCTTTCAGACACCTTACAAACCCAAGAACCCTGTAATTAAATATGCAATTCATTCTTAAGTCTTCCCTTGCTGTTTCCTTGATGTTTCTCACTTTTAGAAAAAACCTTCTGAAAGTCCATATCCGAAGAGGTGACGAGAACAAATTTCTTGATATGGGAAGATTCGGTGAGTATCTCATTTCCATGATCATCTTCAATGAATCCACTACCATAAGTATAGATCCATTAATGGAACACCATTCCATAATGATATTAATTCCTCACTCATGCATACATTGGAGTCCATAATTAATTCATTTGGTACTTGGTCGATTTACATGATTAGAGGAAGAGGTGGCCATGGCCTCTGACATTGAGACTATCAAATTCACACATTGTGACCAACTTTCAAATGAGTTAATACGACTTAAAAACTATTGAGAACTCCACATTGCCCATAGAAATTTCAATAAATTTCAAAGTGTTTCAAAGCTGAAGCCGAGTTAACTGTGGAGGGAACGATGAATAATCAATGCAATATCGATGAGCTGTATACATTGAGTCTATATTCAGGGCTAATAGGTTAGTCCAGTTTAAAATGTTTTCATAAGTTTCCTTGTGAACATACTCCAAACAATGTATCCATGCTAAATATTTAACATCTATCAAAGTTTACCTAATAATTTTTATGTAATTTATATTAATAATTAAAAGTTGTTTAAGTAATGACTTTTTACGCAATTTGTAGTAATAATTAAAAGGTGTTGAGTTCACCCTAATTATCCATTATCCATGAAAATCTTTACAAATAGATTTTGGATACTTGCAGGTTTTTTATGCATAGATAAATGCCGAAATTCACATATTTAACAATTTTAATGTTAGTGAAATCCACACATGGATTTTATTTATTCTTAGTTTCTTTATATACATATTGTTACTCTGTTGGATGAGTGGATAAATGAGCCCGAGCGAGAGTTATTTCATTGATCTTGATGTTTCTCACTTTCATAAAAGACCTTATGTACAAATTTTGTGTAGGTACCTGTAAATTTCAATTATAGTTATCTTTCTAAACTGAAATTTAGTATTCTAATCGACAGTTGATTGAAGGATCCGTATCCTTCAGATTTTGAATGGGATCGACCACTTCTAATCTAAAGAATTTGTCACCTTCATATTTTGAATCGGATATACCACTTCCTTCATCATCACATCTCCCACTTTACTTGTCATTCTGGGATACATTTTAATTAGTCCACTATAGATTCTACTCCTCGTGCATTTGATAGTTTCGTTGGTGCATTCGACTCTATCCCTCTGGATAGTTTGCATCAGAATTTGGGGATCCCATAGTTTGCATCCGAATTTTTGAACAGGATAAGTCAACTGAGAGGGGGGCATGTTGAATCAGTTGTATAAATTTAACCAATAAATAGACAATCACATAAATAAAATAGTGACATAGTGATTTTTCATGAGGAAACCCAAAAGGGAAAAACCCCTTCTTCTTATGAATGAAAGACAAGCTCCAACTCCTCTTTACATTCTTATTTTATTTGAGCTACAACCAATATGAGGCTGCTACCTCTGCTTCTTCAGCACTTACTGAATGGAAGCTACAACTCCCAGATGTACAAGAGACTTTTACAGTCTTCCCTTGCTCCTCACTACCACCCTGGAATCCTTCTCTGTCACTAAGAACCTACAAACCAACACTTTACCTTCTCTGTCAAATATTAGACATTTAAGTCCTCTCTGTTTATATATTCATATCAGAATCCATCCTTGACCAAACCTCATAAATTTATCAATATGCACATATATATTCTCTCCTTAATCTTTGCTTTGTTTTCATCATTTCTTCTCACTCTTTCAGAGCTTCAACTCCACCATTATTCCCCACTCGTCATCCACAATATCTCACACAATTTCTTTGACAATCAGAGTGTACATTAGAATCCTCATGCTTCAAAGAATTAGTTACAATAATTGAACAACTACCTTACATAAATTATTATTGGCTAAGGCATCAAGAAGAACAACAACTGTTCGATCTGTTTCATCATTTAATTAGCGTCGTTCAATGAGCATACGTTCAATTTTGACTTTTCAACAGAAACAAGCCTCGAGTGCTTCGACAAGACATTTGTGCTAAACCATATGCCCATTGGCTGTGATCACGAGCTTAATCAAAAAGGCGCTTTCACAATTCGCATATCGACAATGCTGAGGTGAAGACATCTCGCCTCTTCATGTTGCGATCCCCGAAATGGGGCTTAGCTTCGTGCTAGCTCCTCCCTCTCATACGACCACTGGTAGTAACCACAACCTACGCCAAAAAGGTTTTTTCGTGTTTCGCACTTCTAGAGTTAGAAGGTTGGGGAATTTTCTTCCTTTGACTGTCAGTCAGTAAAATGATAATCATTAGCCACGTGTCCTTCACATCCAACAGTCCTCATATTATCGTGATTTTAGAAGATAGAGCACTCCTCTATTGACTTTCCAGTCAGCAAAACGCTAACCTCTTGCCACGTGTACTCTTCATTTCGTCATTTCGACATTTCGCATTTCGGTGTTTCAGTGATGCAGTGTTTCGACACTCCAAATCGCGATCCCTGAAATGATCCGATGACTTCACAATTGATCTAGTGGATATAGATCATACGATTCTCTTTAACCTCTCGGGGACAGATCAACGGTCCTATACGACTCTTATATACCCCTCCAATGATTAATCCAACGGACATGACTTAATCATTCATCGAGATGGATGATTGTCGGGGTTTCAGTACTTTGGCCATTAGGTCTTCATGACCTCCAACAAAAACTCTCGAAACCGTATATCATGTGACGTGTGTCCCTTTCAGTATTTTGTGATGAGGCAGTCCTGATCTCATTGGAACTTTGCGCTCCGATCGACAGCTCACAACCTTTCGGGACTTTGCGTTTCGTGATTTTGCATATCGCGATGTCAAAGGTTGGAGCTCCTCCTTTCTTTGTTTCCTGATATCCAATTTCTGCTTATATTTGGATCGACGGTCCTTCACCCTCCATGATGCAATGATCTAGATTGAATCACAAATTAGTGTTTCAGTATATCAAGAAGCATGCCTCCATTCTCTCAACTTGTAATCTCCGAATTTCTAAATCTCTCAACTTGCAATTTTTGAATTCCCGAATTCCGAAGGAACTCTTAGTGAAAAGTTTGACATTAATGACAAAACCTGTGCAAACTAACCAACACGAATTTGGGGATCGCAGTGAAGGTTCTATTGATTATACTACCCCCTACATCATGCCATTATCCATATTTCGTTACCTGAAAATCATGATATAAGAGTATTGTGATCCATGGAGATGGAAGATGATAAGGTTATCCATTTAAATTAAATTATTTTTAACTAGTTGAAAAAAATTTAAGATATCCATGAGAACGAAATACATACACTATTCGCAATGAAGCATGCGATGCATTCAACCCCAAAGAGCATGAAACTTGGCAATGTGGTTGTAAGTCTACGCCAAATCGTGCCATTATCCATATTTTGTTACTTGGAAATCATAATATAAGAGTATTGTGATCCATGGAGATGGTCAATGATAAGGTTATCCCTTTAAAATTATTTTTAACCAACAAAAAATAATTTAAGATATCCATGAGAAATAAATACATACATTGTTCGCAAGGAATTATGTGATGCACTGAACCCTTGATAGAAAGAAACTTGGAAATTTGGTTGTAAGTCTACATTTCTTTGTACAAACACAGAGAAAGGATTGAAATGCTTTGATGAGGAGCATTCATCTTAACCATTGTTGTGTTAATTGAAACACATGCTAGACGTGGCAACGCTTCACATCCATAAAATCTTGGTCCATAAAATTGTGGTCACTGCTATTTGTATAATTAATCCCAGCTAAATATAATCCTCCTGTTTGTTAAACGTGGCAATCAATGTCTAAGGCAGTAATTTCTTAATCATATTAAGTAAATGTGAAAAAGTAAACAATAAAACTTAGKYAATAATAAATGCAATGAAGTTATGAACATTAAATCCCATTCATTGATTTGAGTGTAAAACGAAAAATATGTCAACATCTTTAATTGTTAACCATAAAATTAAAGTTTGTAATTAAAACATTGATTAAACCATAGATTCCAATAGAGAAAACAACAAAAAAAAAAAATTATTTAACAAAAACCAACATTTTTATAATAAACATTTTTAAAGTATTCATGATTTATATATGTTTTATTTTATTTTATTCGATAAAATTTTTAAATTCTTATTTTGTTTTTTCGTTCAGTAGACTACGAGATGTTATTTTCTAATTTATTTAATATTTTTGTTCACTTTTTTTAAAAATATATAAAGTCGGAGTTTCTATGGATCCACAACTTTATTCAATTTAACTTTAGTTTAATATTGGACAAACAGTCTCCACGCTTAAGAGTGTTCACAGCTACGAGAATGGCTGGTGAGACCACATGCTCTGTCCTTATCCGAAATAAGGTTTGGTCGAAGATGCCCCTAATTTGATATACTGAAATAATGACACATTAATAATTAAGAATTAATAAATCCAAAATCGTGATGATAAAGGAGACTCGTATGTCGTGACATGGGCTTGCAGAGTATCTTGTGTGGGGTAAGTTTATTATTATTATGGTTTAAATGTAAAGTCACATGGCGCATGTAATCTCAACCGTTAAAATTTATAATTTCTTTTTTTTTT
>JASDQU010588972.1:34408-48153 GCA_032191745.1 Picea mariana | reverse complement strand
CCTCTCCCTCAACCTCTCTGGAAATCGTGTGTGGCCCCTTTACTCCATATGTGAGTCTGGTCGGCAAGCTATCGTCAGCCTGCATCATCAATCATCATGTCAGATCATGTCAACAACATATCATCAAAACAATAAATATCACGGTAAATAAATCAACTTAAATAGCACACTCCTTGACTCAATCCAGAGTCCAAGGGTTCCGTCGATGCCTCTGCATCCTCCAGGTCAAAAACCCTCCACACTCAATAAAACTGAGTCAATAGCACCTGTTTATATTAAGGAAGTAAAACATCATGTCATCTATCATGACACATCATCATCAAGGATAAATGTTTTATCATCATAAAAATCCAGATCACTTGCGAGCAAGTGTCCTCAAAGAATAATTTTTGTAAGTGTGCCAGAGCGGGATGTTACAACCAGCAAGGGTCTTTTGAGGCAACTGGGTTATAGGAAACTATGCCTGAATTATATCCAAGAGGAGAACATTTGATTCTAGAGGAACCAATCATTTATAACCATGGATTAAAAGCTCCTTTTCTATATAACCCTCCAATCACTGATCTATCGGTGCCCATTGTTGTACAGGTTCGACCTTACGAGCATCAGGTAGTGTCACAAGAAGCGATGGAAACAAATGCTGCTAATTCTTCAGGGAATACTCATATTTCCTCTACAGATATCACTACAGGGGGTGTTATTCCTCCTAACCAACTGTCACCAGTCTGAACCACTATTGTCTTGATTTCCTCTACCTCAGGAAATGGTCCAATTCCATCTATGGCGGTGATCATTTCTATGTTCACCCAGAGTGCGATAGGCCCTCCATTCTCATATGGGATTCCTGGCTTCGGTACAAGAACTGTACTTTCCTACTCCACTCTACAGACTTTAGGCCTCGGGGTAGGGAGCTCCAACGCTCCTCTGCAAGGATCCATGGGGGGCACTTTAGCTCCCTATAATGCTTTCCCTTATGGAGGGGGTCATATACCTCCTTCATCCCCTTCGCTCGGTGGTGCTCACCAACACTCCATTGGGCTGAATGTAAACCATACCTCATTTGGAGTAGGTAGTCAAGGACTTCTTACTTATAACATGCTGGTAGGTTTGACACCATTCTCTTTGTTCGGCGAGTTTGGTAACAACGCTTTCTCGTCAGCTGTCATCTCGGCCAGGGGCAACCCCAGTTCAAGACAAAAACATCCTGTATAGGATACTATTCCTGCACAAGGGGCAAACTTAGGAATTCCTTCCTGAAAAGGACCTTGGAATCTGTGGCAGGGATCATTTCCCTTGTCAAGGATGTCGATCAGGGGAAACCCCTTCCATAGCCAATGGAACCTCGGGCAAGGCTCAACAACTATGCCTGTTGGA
This sequence comes from Picea mariana, assembly GCA_032191745.1. Taxonomy (NCBI): domain Eukaryota; kingdom Viridiplantae; phylum Streptophyta; class Pinopsida; order Pinales; family Pinaceae; genus Picea; species Picea mariana. Next base: position 46,779 of record JASDQU010588972.1, on the reverse strand, counting down.
TCGACAGGGGGAAACCCTTCCCAAAATCCTTGGAATGCGACACAAACCCAACCCTTTTTGTCCTATTATGGGAGTTAGTCGATGATGTCTCAACAAGCGCAGAATCTGTACGCTAGTCATGGCCATGGTTTTTACCAGAACCCTAGCCAGCAACCTAACTTTTCCTGGAAACCTTGTGCCAACCAAACTCCAGGCTCCTTTTTCCTTGGTTATAATCAACAACCCAAATTACCATTTCTGGCAACATTACACTTACCAGACTTGACAAGGTTATTAAACAACCCCATCTGTCATGATCCGTGTTGGCCTCCGATGCCGAACAAGTTTCCTTCGAACATCCCAAAGTTTGAGGCCAAGCCTAACGGAGATCTAGGCGATCATGTTACTACCTTCCATATATGGTGCTCATCTAATTCTTTGAGAGATGAATCCATCCAGTTTTGTTTGTTTCAACACACTCTCATCAGGAGTGCTGCAAAATGGTACATCGAGCTTGACATCTCAAGATACTCTTCCTTCAACGAATTGGCAATGGCTTTCTTAAATCATTTCCAATTACCTGTGAGATACGATGCTAGCACTGAATTGCTGGCCAACTTTGAGTAGACAAAAGCAGACCATATCTCATATCACATTCGAGAATGGAGACATTGGAAGAGTTTGATAAAAGTGCCAGTCCTACCAGCATTCCTTCTTGAGTGGTTCCTTAAGTCTTTGGTACCCGAGTTGTCTAAAGATGTCACAACGTCTGGATTCTTTTTAGAGGAAGATGCGATAATGAGAGCCCAACAGCTAGAACTGATTTACTCTCAATTTGTTTTACTTTACAAAGTTTTTCCAGATGCACCATGGTCGATACTTGACAAGACTAGACAAAGGTTTGGACCACATGCCAATGGTATTTTTGGTTTAGCGCAAACGAAGCCCAATGATCAGCTATCAAATCAATTACAACAATTTTCGATACAGTAGACAGAGGCTAGCCAGACCACTGGTTCATCCACTCCCCCTACCCAAAATTTAGATGTACATAGTGTGAAATCAACAAACCTGAAGGCCACCCAATAGCCTAAAGGAAAGAAGAAACAATAAAATAAGGGTAAGGTAGATAAGAAACCTACCGATATTGTTGGCGGGGGAAACACTGAAAAGAAGAAGTTGAAGTATCTCTGTAATATTTACAAGGAAGACCATCCAACTCACCAGTGCCCTCGGCTTGCGGAGGCTCAGAAGTTATTTTCACAACAACAGCCTATCATGTTAACGAATCCATTTCCGCATGGGAAAAAATTTTCTCAAGCCTCTTCGAGCACGGAAGTGATGCAGCCCCCTCTCCTTAAGGGTTATGCAACCTCCTGGTCACTAGATCGTTCTCCTTTTTGAGATGAAATGGCTCTTTGGGTTCCTATTGGAACCCTTTGAACAAATCCACAGGTCCTTCTGAAATCTGCCTGCGCAAACAAGCACTGAGCGTGAGCTCCTTCCTCTCGTGATCACTACCTGTGACCACTGACTTAGCCCACAAAGGACAAGTCGCGTTTCACGATTTCATGAATCCTGCTGTTGATTCCTCTGACTCCTTCAAGTCCCAAAACCCAAAATAGGGCTTAACAGGCCCTATCTCCTCCCTTAAACCTCAACCATGTGACCTCCACTATGACTTGAGGCCAAACCTCAAAGAGTCGGGATTTCGTGACTCACGAAGTTGCGATGCAAATCCAACTTCTCCTCCTTGGAATCCTCGAAGTCTGAAACTCTGAAATCCTATAACGTAGATCAATGGTCCAGATCCTCCTATGATCTGATGGTCTAGATCCTTTCAAGATTTCACGAATCGGGATTTCGTGACCCTTGACTTCTCATCATGATGTTCTCCAAACCTCGAACTCCAAAATGCCGAAATCTTGGAGCCTTCCAAATAAATGGCTCATGCTCCTCCTAATCTGACGGCTCAGATCGCGTCGCGATTTCATGAATTGCAAGTTCTTCAAACTCTGTCCATTGACTTCCTCCAGCAATGAGTTAGTGAAATTCTACCTGCTCACCATGTGTCCTTTACGATGGACGATCCTGATTGTTACACGAATTCTCCTTTTGCGAGTTTTCTCCGGTCTTCAACCTCATTCTCCTGGGGCCCAAATTTATGACGAGTGTAGATCTTCGATACCTGTCACCCCAGATCCGATGGCTGGAATGATTTCATGATTTTGACGATCAAGAATCCTTGTGCTTTGTCACCCTTATACGCTTAAGTTTTGAAACCCTGATGGCTTCTAGATATTCGCCACGCATCCTATAACGATGGATGGACCCAATGATGTCGAGACTTTGGCGAGTCCACTCTCCTACTTATACAAGGGTTAAAAATTGTGCATATTCTCTCGGATCCAATGGTTTTTGGTCCTCTGTGCTTGATCTGATGGCCCAGATCTAATATCCTGTGTGCTCCCCTTTGCTGTCTGGACATGGGCTCTGATGGTCTAGATCTTTGCCTCTGCAATTTATCCGATGACTGTCAACGCTCCTCCTCCTGATATTACGATTTTTTCCCAGTCTTGGGAGATTTTTGACGCTTCAAAGGTCTTGGCCTTCGATCTCCTTCCTGCGAGCCCTGTAACCATGGTCTCGCCTGTGATTTTTTTTTTTTGGAACGTTGTCCCTTCTGAGCTTTGCCAACTTTGAAACCTCGAGGGGTTTCTCAATATTTGTCTCCTCTCCATTGTTACTCTATGCACAAAGGTACTGTTTCTCCTGAGATTTCATCAATGAAACTTGACCTCATCCCTCTTCTTCCTTAGAATACTTCTGGTGGCCCTCCTGGCACCTTCTGGGTTCGATCTTCTGAGCTTTCAAACTTGAAAACAAGTTCTCCTTGCGCACACTCGTGTTTTGACTAACTTTTCAGAGGCTTCCTTTCAACACTTTGTTCAAGTGTTGGCCTGGTGCATTCCTTGCACAGGTCTTCCTCCAGAGTGTTCAGTGACTCTCCTTCCTCCTTGAGATCCAACTGCACAAAGCGCAAACCTCAAAGGTCTATGTCTCTTCTGTCCCTTGAAAAGATGAAAATGCCCTCCTGACAACTTTTTCTCAAGCACACCTCGCTAAGCTAATAAAGTATTCAACAACTTTGTAAGGGTCTTCTCTTGTCTATGAAATTGAAATAGAGCTCCTTCTGTGCACTGTATGCACTCTCTCGATGCCCTCCTAGTAGAGCTACACAAAACCTTCAGTAGTTATGTCTTCTCTATGTCTTCCTCTGCACAATTCCTCCTCCAAGGTGTTCAACAACCTTGAGGATTCTCCCTTGAATTAAACGACTACGTTGGTGCACCCTCCTAGCATGTCCTCATTTGAATTCAACACAGAACTTAATTGTGCACTCTTGCACTGGCTCACAGAGTCCTCAGCACTCTGTCATGCAACCTCTTGCATGAATCCACAAAGAACCCAGACCAAAATTAGAAAACTCACAGACAATAGATTTTGTCTATCCCTGCAGATGGAAACTACTCATACATCTATAGCATATCATATATACACAAATGGCATTCATATAACACATGGAAACACACAAAGAACCATGTGTAGGACAACTTCTCTCTTCATTAACATAAATGTTTGGTTACAATGTGTACAAAGCTCGTACTGCAACAAAGTCTCGACTTTCTTCTCTTTTCTCCCTATCTTCTTTCTTCTACCTAACTCATGCATAACTAACTCATCCAGATACAAAGATATTTTACAAAGAGGGGCTCCTTGAGCTCTTCCCTCCATATCACCTACTCACATTAATTACAATGAATTACATTTAATGGTTGTCTATTCTGAATCAAATCTAGATCTCAGCCTGTCAACCATTAAAGGAGACTCTAACTACATCTTGTGTAAAATCATGGCTTGGCTCTACTAGCCTTACAATCATTTAATTATATTTTGAATTTTAAATAATGAGAGGGATGATGCCTCTCCCTTCATTGAATGCACGCTCAATGAGTTGGCTGGTTGGTTCTTTGTTGATGTGGAGTGATTCTTCTGCATCATACTCCACTGCTGCAAAAAATTCATGAGCTCCTACTCATCAGCTTCCTAGCTCTGTTGTTGAAATCCACTTGGATCCCAAAATTTTATTTGGAGTTTTCCATCTGCTCCACTACCTTGTTGTTGTTGTTGTTGTTGTTGCTACTTCTTTACTGTTGCTCTTGTAGGCTCCTTTATTTTTAGCTTCTCCTTACTAGTAGTTTCTTGTGTTGACCTCAACATCATCCTTCTGATTTCTTCTATCACCTCTTCCAACTAATCCAATGGTTGGCTTTCCTTATGCAGTCTCCTCAGCTACACTTCCTCCTTGTCAATGGGTAGATCAACTAGATCCCCCTTGTTATTTTCTCCATTCCTTGTGGCCTTGACTTGCCACTCTGTTGTATATTTCAGCTCTGCAATCTCTTCTTGATTGACCTAGTGTTCATTCACCTTCTCTAACAGATTATATTCTTCCATTTCTCCTTGTACTGGTTCAAATATAGCTTTCCCCAGCTACTCCCTAGACTGGAATTCCGATTCATCTTCTGTTGCATGCCTCGGCATTGTAGTCATCATCTGTTCAACTCCCTAGATGAAATTTTTGAGAAATTATGTCGAATGATCTTCTCCCACAATATGCATGACTATCTGCTCATGGCAGTTATCTACTGGCTCTGGATGGTTCAACCAATTCTCCAGCATCTCCAACCCCAACTCCCATGGAGTGAGCATCTTATCTGCATGCTCTTCTTTTGTTGGGGAAGATATCAACACCTACTCCACCTCTTCTTCCTCTATGAGAGTCATTGGTGGATTTCCTTCTTTTATTGCTACATCTGCAAGACATTCTCTAACCTCAACTAGGATATGTGGAAAGAATACCTCAATTACTCCAATGATCAGAAGGAATCTCTGATCCCTCTCCATGAGCTCTCCTTGCTAATATGAACTCACCTCTAAGTTCATGATATTTTCAGCCAATCTCATCTCACTTCCCTTGCCCACTTGGAAATTTGGGATTCCTTCCCTACCCTCCTGGTAGTCTATGAGATCCTCTAGTGATCCCATCTCATTTCCCACCTGGCAACTTCAAAGTTCCTCATTTCCCACTTGGCAGTTTCTGAGATCATCTAGTGATCTCTTCTCCTCATCATCACCGAGACTTCTCCCAACTTCTGGCTCACAAATATGAACCATTTCCTCTTCACTTCTAAGGCCTTCAACATACCTCAGCCATCCTCTTAACAACCTTCATTGTCTTTTGGCCAACAATTTCTAAATGGGCTATTTTTCTTTCTTCTTAAGAGGCCATTCATACCTCCAGCGTGTCTTTGCCTCCTACTGCATATTCAATGCAATATTATCCATTATTTCTCTTATCTCGCTAAGCTCTTGGCCTATCTCAACCTTTTTTTCTATTGGCGGTCTCTATCTTGACCACACTTATGGCCTTCAGTAGCCATATTCTTCCTCTAGCTTCTCTTCTGGCAAGGCTGATGTTCACTCTACAACTAAGATCATTATCAACTTTTCCTATAGCTCACTTGTTGTTTCAATTTTATGCATACCTGGAAACAATCATCATACAAAGTACCAACACTCTGTATTCCTTCACCTGCTCCATGTCAGCAAAGCACCAGCCAACCAGCTCATTCAACGTGCATTCAATGAAGGGAGAGGTGTCAACCCTCTCATTATTCAAAATTCAAAATATAATTGATTGATTGTAAGGCTAGTAGAGCCAAGCCATGCTTTTGTGTAGGCTGTAGTTAGAGTCTCCTTTAATGGTTGATAGGCTGAGATCTAGAATTGATTTGGACTAGAGAGCCATTGAATGCAATTCATTGTAATTAATGTGAGTAGGTGAGATGGAGGGAAGATCTTGAGGAGCCCCTCTTTGTAAAAGATATTTGTATCTGGATGAGTTAGTTCTGCATGAGTTAGGTAGAAGCAAGAAGATAGGGAGAAAAGAGAAGAAAGCTGAGACTTTGTTGTAGTCTCAGCTTTGTACACATTGTAACCAAACATTTATGTTAATGAAGAGAGCAGTTTTCCTGCAAATGGTTCTTTGTGTGTTTCCATGTGTTATATTAATGCCATCTGTGTATTTATGATATGTTGTAGATGTATGAGTAGTTTCCATCTATAGGGATAGACAAAATCTGTTGTCTATGAGTTTTCTGATTTCGGTCTGGGTTCTTTATTGCTTCATGCAAGAGGTTGCATGACAGAGTGTTGAGGACTCTGTGATCCAGTGCAAGAGTGCACAATTGAGTTCTGTGTCAAATTCAAATGAGGACGTGCCAGGAGGGTGCACCAGTGGATTTGTTTAATTCAAGGGAGAAGCCTCAAGGTTGTTCAACACCTTGGAGGAGTAATTGTGTAGAGGAAGACATAGAGAAGATAGAACTACTGAAGGCTCTGTGAAGCTCTATCAGGTGGGCATTGAGCGAGTGCATAGAGTGCACAGAAGGAACTCTATTTCAATTTCATAGACAAGAGAAGTGTCCAAGAGAAGTCACTTACAAATTTGTTGGATACTCTGTTAGCTTAGCAAGGCGTGCTTGAGTAGAAGTTGTCAAGAGGGAATTTTCATCTCTTCAAGGGAAAGAAGAGACAAAGACCTTTGAGGTTTAAGAAGTTGGATCTCAAGGAGGAAGCAGAGTTACTGAACACTCTGGAGGAATACCTGTGAAAGGAATGCACCAGGCCAACACTTGAACAAAGTGTTGAAAGGCAACCTCTAAAAGGATAGTCATAACACAAGGAGTGTGTGTAGCGAGAACTTGTTTTCAAGTTCTAAATCTTAAAAGATCGAGTGCAGAAGGTGCCAGGAGGGCCACTAGAAGTATTCTAAGGAAGAAGAGGGTAGAGGTCAAGTTTCATTGGAAAAATCTCAAGAGAAGCAGTACCTTTGTGCACAGAGTAACAATGGAGGGGAGCCGAAGATTGAGAAACCCCTCGAGGTTTCAAAGTTGGTAAAGCTCAGGAGGGACAACGTTCCAAAAAAAAAGAAAAGTTACAGGCGAGACCAAGGTTATAGGGCTCACAGGAAGGAGAATGAAGGCCAAGACCTTCAAAGCATCGAAAATCTCCCAAGACTGGGAAGAAATTGTAAGCTCAGGAGGAGAAGCATCACCAGTCGTCGGATAAACTATAGAGGCGAAGATATGGACCGTTGGAGCCCACATCCAGATAGAGAAGGGGAGCACTTAGGATATTATATTTGGGCCATCAGATCAATAGCAGAGGACCAAAAACCGTTGGATCTGGGAGAATATGCACGAGGTTTTAAACTCGTATAAGTAGGAGAGTGGACTCACCAAAGTCCCAACATCATTGGAACCGTCCATCGTTAGAGGACACGTGGTGAAGATCTGAAATCCATCGGGGTTTTAGAACTTAGGCATATAAGGGTGGTGAAGTGTGAGGATTTGCGATCGCCGAAATCATGAAATCATTCCTGCCATCGGATCTAGGGTGACAGGTGTCGGATATCTACAATTGTCAGAAATTTGGGCCTCGAGAGAACAAGGGTGAATACCGGAGAAAACTTGCGAAAGGAGAATTCATGAAACAATCAGGGTCATCCATCGTAAAGGACACATGGTGAGCAGGTATAATTTCACTGACTCATTGCTGGATGAATTCAACAGATAAATTTTTAATAACTCACAAGTCGTGAAAACACGACGCGATTTGAGCCGTCAAATCAGGAGGAGCATGAGACATTTATTTGCAAGGCTCCAAGATTTCATTATTTCAGAGTTTGAGGTTTGGAGAACATTGTGACGATAAGTCAAGGGTTGTGAAATCCTGAAAGGATCTGGACTGTTGGATCATAGGAGGATTTGGACCATTGATTTGCATTAGAGGATTTTGGAGTTTCAGACTTCGAGGATTCCAAGGAGGATAAGTTGGAGTTGCATCGCAACTTCACAAGTCGTGAAATCCTGACGCTTTGAGGTTTGGCCCTGAGTCATGGCAGAGGTCATATGGTTGAGGCTTAAGGGAGGAGCTAGAGCCAGTTAATCCCTATTTCTGGTTTCTGGACTTGAAGGAGTCAGGGGACTCAACAATAGGATTCATGAAATCGTGAAACACAACGTGTCCTTTGTGGGCTAAGTCAGTGGTCACAGGTAGTGGTCATGATAGGAAGGAGCTCATGCTCAGTGCTTGTTTGCATGGGAAAAGTTCAGAAGGACTTGTGGATTTGTTCAGTGGGTTCCAACAGAAACCCAAAGATCTATTTCGTCTTAAGAAGGAGAACAATCTAGTGACCGGGAGGTCACAGAACTCCAAAGGGGAGGGGGCTGCATCAGGAAGGGGTCGGTCAGGGACCCCCTCTGTCTTCAAGTAATCCTTCGTCCGTGAATGTGTACATGATGAAAGGTAGCATTGACATAGTGATTAAGACATGCGAATACAGAATTCCAGGCACCTTTGAGAAGAGTAAAGAAGTCGAAAACCCACCTCTTCCTTTATAGATAAAGAAGACGTTGGGAGAAATAATGATATGCATCCCCAAAGGTGCGTTCAAGAAAGCTTACCACAACCCAAACGCAAGGGCCACCTAGAACTACTCTGTGGTGGAGGATTTGTTGAAAACCCCTTGTGCTATGTCTTCTTTGGAAGTCCTATAGAGCTTCCCTTCCCAGAGAAAGGACCTATTAGCTTCCTTAGGATCTGTTGAGACTTGTACTTTGGAAAGGATCATGCTTGATATGACTAACTTAAAACCTGGTCTTCCTTACCACGTAGCATTTCAGATAGTAGTGTCTTACACCACGAAAACTTTTACTCGAAACATTTTTCGCATGGTGGTTGATAAGGGTGCCTCGACATGCGTGATGTCTTTGGCGTGTTGGAAGTCCATTGGCCAACTTGTTTCATATCCATCACCTACTCTTCTTACCACTTTTGATGGTCATCCATTCCTACCACATGGAATCATCCCCTCTTTTCCCATGAAATTAGGAGGGAAGACCATGTGCATTGAAGTTGAAGTGGTCGATGCATCTCTTGACTACAATATCTTGTTAGGAAGGATTTGGACCTACACTATGCAAGCAGTGGTCACGACAGTTTTCTGGGTCTTGTTGTTTCCACACGAGGGTCAGATTGTGACCATTGATCAGTTATCCTTCTCCCATCCTGACCCTTCATCGGGGGTATCCACGGTCCCGATGATTGATGAACCTTAGCCTAACATTGTGAATGTAGGGGTTGGTTTGTGCCCACCTTTTATGGGTACCTTCGATTACCTGCCTCTGACCGACAATTCCCATTTCATGTTGATTGTCCCCGACCAGCCTAGGGGCAAAATCATTCAAATCTCATTGTTTTGTATGACTTACTTTAACAATCCATGGACTCTTCCATCCCCATCAGCCATGATGGAAGGAATAGGGAACCATGGCATGGCCATGCATTTGTCTGTGGCAGAATTTGCATACTCTATAGTCCAGCAAGCTTCGGCCAATCCCGATCCAACTCCCGCATAGGAGTTAGATCTGATTCTCGAGCCTATTTGGGCTCATGGTTCCCTTGCTGATGCAGATTCTTTAGAATTATTCTTGCCCTCAGATGAGGCGATTATTGAGGCAATTCCTAGTCTAGACAGACCCTGGGATGATCTTCATCACAGATATTACTTCCTCCCAGAGTTAAGAAGAATTGAAGCAGGTGAATTTAATCTGACCATGACTGGAGATAAGGCTTGTCCCATCAATCCTTTGGATACGCATGTTGTTTACATTGAAGGAAATATGGAAACTATTTCTCAAATGATACCTATCGATATCTTTAGAATCCCTGGCATCATGGAGAATATCTTCATCGGAGCGAACTACTCCCCTGAGGATATTCAAATCTACACAGATTTATTTAAAGAATTTTGCGAAGTGTTTGCCTGGTCTTACAAGGAAATGCTAGGCATAGATCCAAGAATCATCGAACATGAAATCATGACATATCCTGATGCTAAGCCAGTCCGATAGAAGATTCATCCAGTCAATCCTAGGAAAGCAACAACTATTAAGGCTGAAGTAGAGAAACTACTCCAAGCTAGTTTTATCTACCCTACCCAATTGACTCAATATGTGTCAAATCACGTTCTAGTCAGCAAAAAATAATGTGCGATTCACGTATGTACGAACTTCAGTGATTTGAACAAGGCATGTCCAAAGGATAATTTCCCCACACCATTTATCTATCAGATAGTCGATGAATGCACAGGTTGAGAAGCCTTTTATTTCATGGATGGTTTTTTGGGATATAATCAGATACAAATCAAGCCTGAAGACCAACACAAAACCTCTTTCATCTGTCCGTGGGGTACATTCGCTTATCAGAAGATGCCTTTTGGTATGAAAAATGTTAGAGCTACATTTTAGCGGGCCATGTCTTTTTCTTTCCATGATCTCAAACACATAGTCGAGGCTTATCTCAATAATTTAGCATCACGATCTCTCAAGAGAGATGATCATCCTACACACCTCTAACTTATCTTTGAGCGATGTCACTACTACCGGATCCGCTTGAATCCAAACAAATGCATTTTTTGCATCACATCGGGTCATCTTCTAGGTTTCATAGTTTCAACATCAGGGATCATGGTCGATCCTCTAAAGGTTGACGCGATAGTTCAGTTGCCTCCCCCATGCACATTCCCTCAGCTTCAGAGTCTATAGGGAAAAGAGAAATTTTTATAGCGTTTCATCGCAAACTATGCTGAGATCACAAAGGGTTTTATGCATTTACTAAAGAAGGACGTTCCTTTCCATTGGAACAAAGCCTATCAGTACTCTTTCAAAGCATTGAAACGCTCCCTCATGTCTACCCCTCTGTTGTGGCCACCCAATTATAATAAAAATTTCTTATTGTACTTGGCCACTGCGGAGTCGACCATCGGTATGGTCTTGGTTCAGGAGGATGATTTTGCCTTAGAATATGTGATTTATTACCTTAGCCAAGGCTTGTTTGGATTGGAACTGAATTATTCCCACATTGAAAAACTTGTGTTGGCAGCAGTTCATGTTGTCCAGTGGTTCTGCCATTACATCTTGTTTTTCAAGACCACCATCATTGCCATTGTGAATCCATTTCAATACATGTTGACATGATGTGTAATTGGCAGAAAGATCGGTAGATGGATAGTTATCCTCCAGGAATTTGACTTAGATTTTTTTCAGTGAAATCCAAAAAGGCGTTGGTCTTTGCGGAACTTATTTCAGAACTTCTAGTTGAATTAGGAGATGTTATCCCTAAGGAGTTGCGTATCAAAGGAAACATGTTTTTTATCATGTCTTCGGACCCCTAGTATGGAGATATACTAGTCTATCTCTATAATTTGAAGTGCCCTACCTCTTCTTCTTGTAATGAGCATCGTTGTATACGCCATTAGGCCAAAGACTATCTCATCCTTGAGGAAACTCTGTGTCGTCGAGGTGTAGATTGCAACCTTCATCGGTGTCTCACCCATGAAGAAGCGGAAATCGTGCTTAACAATTGCCACACTGGAGCATGTGGCGATCATTTGTCTTGGTTGGAAACAACCCAAAATATTCTATGAGCTGATTACTTTAGGCTGACATTAATCAAAGATTGTATTGAATCGGTCAAGAATTGCCACCTGTGTCAGATATTCTCTCAGAAGATGAGGGCACACCCCACTCCAAAAGTTTCTTGTCATCACAGTTGGTCCCTTCACCAAGTGGGGGATTGATTACGCTACATGCAACCCTCCTTTCGCAAGGGGGTAGTGTGTTGACGGGCGAAAATGACCGTCCGTCAATTGAAAGAACGAGTCTAGTCTGGGGTTGTCTAAGTAACCGAAGCCGTTTGGTATAACTCATTTTGAAAAGTTTAATGGATCCATTTTCCAATCAAAGAATCCTAAAAGAAACAAAAATAAAATAAAAGAAATAAATAACTAATTACTAAATATTATATATACATATATAAACATATGCTCTAATGTGACTGTAATAGGCGTATTTAAGCAAAAGATAGATAACTCTCATTTATATATATATATTGTCTATAGGCTGGAAGTTTTAATCTAAACTTACTAAACTCAATGTAACAATGTCTGTTCTGAAGAAGTAGATAAAGAAAGCACATAAAAATATTTTTTGATTTTTCTTTTATAAGTCTTAAACTAATGGAAGAAAATGTTATGGAACAGAAACGTACAGCTAGTCAAAAGCCAAACTTTTACATTTGAATTTCAATGGTAAACAAATAGTAGAAAAATTAAATTAAACTAACCTGTTAACAAACTAATGATATACATCCAGACATCTGTGCGATCAGAAAACATTTAACCACCTTGTCCAGGACAAAAATCT
>JASDQU010588972.1:11211-34388 GCA_032191745.1 Picea mariana | reverse complement strand
AAAAGCCAAACTTTTACATTTGAATTTCAATGGTAAACAAATAGTAGAAAAATTAAATTAAACTAACCTGTTAACAAACTAATGATATACATCCAGACATCTGTGCGATCAGAAAACATTTAACCACCTTGTCCAGGACAAAAATCTGCAAGGAACCTTAAGTCTATTTTGAATAAATGCAGAACAATTATGTTGGCAGTTAAATTTAAATTACAGAGAGAATGATACCAATAGTCACTGTGATCTCATGATTGCAAGTAATTGCATTAAGAGAAATCTGTTAGCAAACATGCTTGCATTTAATCTTTCAATGAAAATTAAAGGAGAAATACCGTAATTAAAACCGAATAGATGATCACACGATTAATATCTGAAGCATTAGTTATAGACAAAATTTATAAAGGAATTATCCCAATAACATAATAAATGATGAAGACTAAAGCTATCAAAACTTATTAATATATCAAGATAAACAAAACTAAAATGAAGACACCATCCACAAAAAGCTAAAGCCGAAATGTGTATTGTTGTTCCATTTAAAGTCTGTAAATCAAATGTCCATCTTCTGCCCCAGGCGAGGATGCCTTCATTACAAAAAATATCTAATATTTAAAGAGTTCAGAGAAGCTAAACATCTTATCTTGTGGGATAAGATTAAATCTCAAAAATGATTTGCTAATTACAAAATAGAGGGTAATATAACCACTCCATATCACACTGTATCTCTCAAAACTATAAAAATCTTGTTTCTGTTTACAAAAGATGAGCCAAAGAAATGGCTAATAAACTCAAAAATGGTCCATATCATCAGATCACCACCAGCTATATGATATCGTGAAATAAAAAATGAAAATACAGGAGTTTAGATATTATTTTAACCAATAATTTCCAAAAATTCGATTGAGAATGAACTGGCTACAGAATCAACTGATTCTATAGCTAGTTTTATTTTAAACAACATAAATTTAATTAAATCTACAATAATAGAAAAACTAAATAAAAATACAACTAAGAAAATCAAACAAATCTTTACCTCATAACTGCATGGTAAATTTGACTCACAAGATATCAGAGTTAACTACTACTGTAATATTCTCAGCATTCTTTATTATCACGTTTCCAGTGCTTTTCAAACGCTTCCCCTGCCTTTGAACACTGAACTTTAGACTGTAATTTTCACTCTTTAATGAGTTGATCTGAGTAGTGAGGGTTTTGATTTGCAATTGAAGGGAAGGTATATCTGTGTAATATTTTTCGATCCAAAACAAACAAACTTCAAACCGTGGATCTGTAACAGTTGTTTGAGGATATCCATGGCCATGCATTGGAATGCTGCCACTGTTATCTATGGGTTTTTCACCGAGTTTAATCCCTGGAAAAACTTGGTTATGCTTCAGGCATGGTGGAAGGTTATCCACATAGTTGAATTTTTTATTGTTTGGAAGGGTTTCCACTGGGGATTTTATGTTAAGATTAGGGAAGACAAATTGATTCATGCACATAAATTTCCAAAATCTTAGAACTAACATCTTGTTTCCCAGGTAAAAATGGTCAAGTATTGCCTCATGACGAGGGTTTTCCTTCAAAGGGTTTGTCTTGTGAACTGAGGAAAAATGATGTTTCTTTATGAGAGGTTTATCCAGCACTGTAGGAAAGTCTGTAACAAAATAAAAATAAAAAATAAAAAAATGCTCATCTTAACCGAAACAGGAATTCTAAGAAATTTACCTCCAAAAATAGAGACATATATCTGCAATGATCCAGTTTATGGAGAAACAACTCACGATGAAGGTAAAATGGCTCATTTTGGTTCTGGGTTTTAAAGGGTTTGGTCGAATGCGTAGCGGTTTGCTCATAATCTCTCACATAAAATTGTGTCTCTGGAAAGAAAAAACGGGATTGAACAGACTATAACAAAAGTGAATAGACCAACTGTGGGTTTAGATGGTAGTGGTAGGAGGTAAGCCAGAGATAAAACAATGGAAACAAAACTAGGAAGACACTAGGGTAACCATAACACAAGCAATGGGGGTTTCAGTCATGAAATTTGGGCGTTTCTGGTAATGAATGTTTTAGAGTACAGAGTAGGCTCAAGACCCTAGCTCATAATGAGAGGCCTTTCAGATGAACCTTCCAACTAAAATAATGTATAGGGTACGATCCTGGTATGTTAAATTGCCACGTTATGTGATGAGTGTGATGAATTTGCAAAGGTTAGGAATGGATGCGTTTTTACAATCCAAATGTAAATCGGAAATTTAAAATCAAAGTTGATTTACCAAGAATGTTAAATGAAAAAGCCTAATGCCAAACGATTCTTGGTGTATCATTCAAATGCCCAAAGTAGACCTTATAACAATGAACAATTAAAAAAAAAACATTTTATTGACATGAGATAGGCCTTAAAGCAAAATGTCATTCTTAAATAGGTTTGTATGAACATTTATTCTCCCAGGGAAATAAGCCTTAAATTCAACTGCAATAAATTCGCAAGTTTCAATGCTTCGTTCATTCTTTCAATCATGAACGAAGCATGAAAACAAAATCTAGGAAAAATAAAAACCTTTTATAGCCCAAGACTCATCTTTCAAGTAGCAATGTTCATATGTTTAAGCGGAGGAAGCTATAAGATTTATGATTCGTTGCTTTAAGAATTGAAAATATTGTTGGCTGCCAATAATGGCGACTTGCTGGGAAAATAAGTTATCTTTGTATCACCGATGAGTTTAGGTTAGGATTGTTAGAATGATTGCAGATCATAGAACAGCTGAAGGGAATCAAGCATCTCGACAATCATTACACGGTCCAGCTTCATACATCTTTCCGTTAAAATGAAATTTGGTGACAAATCTTTAAAAATGAGAGCAATGATGTTCAAGTCAATGGATCCGATACTGTTGACAGGGCCACTGCTACCAATAGGCATCCATAGCCTCGGTAGGGATGTAAATTAACCCACTCTTATGCCTCTACCCTGTCCAAGAAATTTCAATTCAAAATGAAGGATGCTTATGACCAATATCCAAATTTATACCTACGGATTTTCTTTAACCTGACATTGCTTCGTTGCCAGCGGGCCTATTTAGTACCCCGACGAAGTTGTCTTGGCATCATGGATGCATTTATCCACTTCCAGTAGACTTGTTCAGTATCCCGATGGGTTTACAAACACTTCCCACAACTCTTGAGCAATTGTTTACAATTTGATATAATTTTAAAAATATTTGGAAGAGCGGGGTGATGCTGAAAATTCTAGTCTTTAGAACACTTGTTATTTTTTAGCCGTTCCCTTCATTATGATCTAAAGTTAGTTTCTAGATGAAACCATTTTTTTAAGGATAGGAAGGCATACTTGAGTTGCTTTCTTTAAAATCTGGGACAAGATAAAAAGCTTAAAGATGATCGTGCATGCTCATGATTATAAAGTGAGACCAGGAAATCTGTTATAAACATAAAATTTCTTTAGCTAGTCTATGTTTCAACAATTCACAGCATTGATTCTCTTGAGAGGACCTTAACAGTTGCTTCAAAATGATTCATTCTAGCTCCCTTCCATGAACTAGAAGGTGACACAGACATAAGTTTAACCAGAAAGCAGCGAAAACAAAAGAAAAGAACCAAAATATGAAAATAAAAATAAATCAAAACAGAAAAATATGTACAAAAGATGGGTCTGAAAACATCACGCAAAAAATATCTTGGGAGACTAAAAGAACATAGAAAAATCCTCATTGATGTGAAAGAAGTCGTACTCGTGGTACCTTGGGTCAGGGTTGAATTTACAATTTAGATTTATTTATCTCTTTACTTTCCATTTAAAATTTCCATAATAATATTGTGGTTTTGAAAAGAAATATTCAATGAAAAGAAGAGAGAAAACGATCATGCAGACTTCCCTGACAATAGTCATATTATGGTTCTCGTGGTGCGTCCACTTTTGCTCATGACTACATTATTACAAAGAGAAATAGTGAGGAATAAAACTAAAAGAAAACCTATTCCTAAACCTAACCTAACTGCTAAACAAATTAGAATACTACGTGAAGTCATGCTTCCAATGTAGCCATTGGAGTAACTCCAATCCTACAGTAGAAACAAAATCACATATTACTAACAAGAATGGTAGTATATCGAAAAATGACAAAAATATATCATACTCACCTTTATCATCATCATTTAAAAACAAGGCAAGGATGATCTTACCATTCCCTTGAACATTCTTGTTGTATGAATCCTCCATCCATTCAGACATTTTGTCATTATATGGGTTACAAAAATATGAAAAAATGAGATTATGAAGCTCGTGAGAATTATGGGGGCCTGACATAACCATTGGCCTAAACCGAAGTGCCCCATCCTCCCAAAAATCTTCCTTTCATTCCATATTTTCTCCATCTGAAGGATATAAAACGAGTGTGTTAAAGTTACCTCCTTGATCTCTAAATAAAGTGAAGATAATCTTACCATTCCCTAGAAACTTTTCGAGATACGAATACTCCAACCAATCTGCAATACTATCATGATACATGTAATTACTGACATGGGATTGTTCAAAATAATTCACCTATGACAAATATTCCTGGTGAGAATAAAGTATTAGACTATCAAGGAAAGAATCTTGTAAAAAGGTCGGATCAAGATGGCGAGAACTTATCATGTTTCTCAATCGGAAAATAAGTGTTTCATTCTCTTGAAACTTTGCATTGAGATTAGATATTTCAAGGTTAACTATTTGAGGTGAACTAGATGGAACAACCGATAAAACATCATTGGTAGTAATATTTGGCCGATTATATTTTTCAACCTCAGATAATTGATCATGGAAAAATTTAGATCCTTCTCGAAACACAAATTGAGATGTATCAATGGAAGATGCAATTCGGGATTCTTTCAAATCATTTCTTGATTTACCCATAGATAATTGATGAGAATAAAAATTAATGTGTTCATGGGAAGAACTATTTCCCTCTTTATCATCTATTCGGTGATCTCTTGGTACCTGATTATATAATGTTGAATTCTCTCCAAGGTAATATGAAACATGCAATCGCACAACATTAGGATAAAAAATATTAGGGTACAAGGAATAATATGTAGAAGAATTAAGGAGACGGAATGCATCTCTTGAAATGATAGGTATATGTGTTTTGAAATCTGGTTTTGTCCCCTCTCCTTGTATAAACTGATCATCCTCTTTTGGATTCTCTTTCAAATAATATGAGACAGTTTTTAAGAGATAATTTGGTTCATCGTGCAAGGGAAAAATTGAGGTCAAATCACTAGAGATAGAAGGTTGATTAATAGTATGACTAATGATTTTGTCTCCTATTGATTGATCATGGATCTGTTTAACTAAATTAGGGGCAGATTTATCATCCATATGATTATCAACTTCACCTTCAACCTCTTTTACTTTAGAAATAGTTATAAAATCTATGAGAGTGTGACAATTGTCGTCTTTTAAAGTCAAGTTTCCTTCTTCGATGGGAGGAGACATTGTTTGCAAAGAATGATTAGATGTGACAATTGCATTTTGTAAAGGATGATTTTTCTCATGATTTTCCAAAATGAAAGAAGTTGACAAAAATTGTGGTGCTTCAAAATCTTCAAGATCAACATCAAAATTTGAACCATCTTGAGATTGAGTGTTAGTGCTCAATTCAGATTGGTTAACAATTAATTGATCTTGCTCATCTGAGAGAGAAATGACATATTTAAACCACTCATTAATAAGCAACATTTCTTTCAAAGGGAACCTAGTATAAACATGAATGAACCTAATTGAAAAATCATCGAATGATTCATCGTTTTCTTTCCTTAAGTAAATTAATTCATCATAATCATAATTGTTAAAGTCTGATAAAAAATCAATTACAAACTCAGATAAAGAATTAATCAAATTAGCTGGAAAATATTCAAACCAACATTTAACCCGATCCCGGAAAGTGAGAGAGAACAATATGCATGTAACATTAGGATCAATGATCTTATGTATTAAACATTTATAAAGAAATTTAGAAATATGGCCTATTGCAGATGTGTTCCCTTCACCATCGAAGGTGAGTTCTGAAAAGAGATTAGTTGTCTTGTTGGGAATAACTGGTAGTGAGAAGTGGAAAGCATGTTCCAACACCTTGATTTGGGGAGCCATGGGTAAATTGAATACATTTGAAATAAAAGATCCTACAAGGCCATATTGTCAGTCTGGCCCTTCTTCTAGCGCCATTTGTTGATAGGCGAAAATGATCGTCCGTCAATTGGAAGAACGAGTCTGATCCAGGGTTGTCCAAGTAACCCAGGCCGTTTGGTATAACTCGTTCTAACGGGTTTAATGGCTCCGTTGGCCAATCAAAGAATCCTAAAATAAACAAAAATAAAAGAAAAGAAATAAATAACTAATTACTAAATATTATATATACATATATGTACATATGCTCTAATGTGACTGTAATAGGTGTATTTAAGCAAAAGATAGATAACTCTCATTTATATATATATATATATATATATATATATATATATATATATATTATTTACAGTTTGCAAGTTTTAATCTAAACTTACTAAACTCAATGTAACAATGTCTGTTCTGAAGAAGCAGATAAAGAAAGAACATAAAAATATTTTTTGATTTTTCTTTTATAAGTCTTAAACTAATGGAAGAAAATGTTATGAAATAGAAACGTACAGCTAGTCAAAAGACAAACTTTTACATTCGAATTTCAGTGGTAAACAAATAGCAAAAAAATTAAATTAAACTAACATATTAACAAACTAATGATATACATCCAGACATCTGTGTGATCAGAAAATGTTTAACCACCTTGTCCAGGACAAAAATCTGCAAGGAACCTTAAGTCTATTCTAAATAAATGCAGAACAATTATGTTGGCAGTTAAATTTAAATTACAGAGAGAATGATACCAATAACCACTGTGATCTCATGATTGCAAGTAATTGCATTAAGAGAAATCTGTTAGAAAACATGTTTGCATTTAATCTTTCAATGAAAATTAAAGGATAAATCCCGTAATTAAAACTGAATAGATGATCACACGATTAATATTTGAAGCATTAGTTATGGACAACATTTATAAAGGAATTATCCCAATAACATAATAAATGAAGAAGACTAAAGCTATCAAAACTTATTATTATATCAAGATAAACAAAACTTAAATGAAGACACCATCCACAAAAAGCTAAAGCCGAAATGTGTATTGTTGTTCCATTTAAAGTCTGTAAATCAAACGTCCACCTTTTGCCCCAGGCGAGGATGCATTTATTACAAAAAATCTCTAATATTTAAAGTGTTCATAGAAGCTAAACATATTATCTTGTGGGATAAGATTAAATCTCAAAAATGATTTGCTAATTACAAAATAGAGTGTAATATAACCACTCCATATCACACTGTATCTCTCGAAACTATAAAAAGATTGTTTCTATTTACAAAAGATGAGCCAAAGAAATGGCTAATAAACTCAGAAATGGTCCATATCATCAGATCACCAGTAGCTATATGATATCATAAAAGAAAAAATGAAAATACAGGAGTTTAGATATTATTTTAACCAATAATTTCCAAAAATTCGAATGAGAATGAACTGGCTACAGAATCAACTGATTTTGTAGCTAGTTTTATTTTAAACAAGAGAAATTTAATTAAGTATACAATAATAGAAAAACTAAATAAAAGTACAACTAAGAAAATCAAACAAATTTTTACCTCATAACCGCATGCTAAATTTGACTCACAAGATCTTAGAGTTAACTACTATTGTAACATTCCCAACATTCTTTATTATCACATTTCCAGTCCTTTTCAAACGCTTCCCCTGCCTTTGAACACTAAACTTTAGACTGTAATTTTCACTCTTTAATGAGTCAATCTGAGTAGTGAGAGTTTTGATTTGCAATTGAAGGGAAGGTATATCTGTGTAATATTTGTCGATACAAAACAAACAAACTTGACACCGTGGATCTGTAACAGTTGTTTGAGGATATCCATGGCAATGCGTTGGAATGCTGCCACTGTTATCTGTGGGTTTTTTACCGAGTTTAATCCCTCGAAAAACTTGGCTATGCTTCAGGCATGGTGTAAGGTTATCCACATAGTTGAATTGTTGACTATTTGGAAGGGTTTCCACTGGGGATTTATGTTAAGATTAGGGCAGACAAATTGATTCATGCACAAAAAAATTTGAAATCTCAGAACTAACATCTTGTTTCCCAGGTAAAAATGGTCGAGTATTGCCTCATGACGAGGGTTTGCCTTCAAAGGGTCTGGCTTGTGAATTGAGTAAAAAATGTTGTTTCTTTATGAGAGGTTTATCCAACACTATAGGAAATTCTGTAACAAAATAAAAATAAAAATAAAAAATGCTTATCTTAACCAAAATAGGATTTCTGAGAAATTTACCTCCAAATATAGAGACATATATCTGCATTGATCTAGTGTCTGGAGAAACTTCTCGTGATGAAGGAAAAATGACTCATTTCGGTTCTGGATTTTAAAGGGTTTGGTCTAATTCGTAGTGGTTTGATCAGAATCGCTCCCACAAAATTGTGTCTCTAGAAAGAAAAAACAGGATTGAACAGATTGTAACGAATGTGAATATACCAACTATGGGTTTATATGGCAGTGGTAGGAGGTAATCCTGAGATAAAACAATGGTGACAAAACTAGGAACACACCAAGGAAACCATAACACAAGCAATGGGGGTTTTAGTCATGAAATTTGGGTGTTTCTGGTAATGAATGTTTTAGAGTATAGAGCAAGCTCAAGACCCTAGCTCATAATGAGAGGCCTTTTAGAACAACCTTCCAACTAAAATGATGTACATGGTATGATCCTGGTATGTTAAATTTCCACGTTATGTGATGAGTGTGATCGATTTGCAAAGGTTAGGAATTGATGTGTTTTTACAATCCAAATGCAAATTAGAAATTTAAAATCAAAGTTGATTTACCAAGAATGTTAAATGAACAAGCCTAATGCCAATTGATTCTTGGTGTATCATTCAAATGTCCAAAGTAGACCTTATAACAATGAGCAATTTAAAAACAACCATTTTATTGACATGAGATAGGCCTTAAAGCAAAATATCATTCCTAAAAAGGTTTGTATGAACATTTATTCTCCTAGGGAAATAAGCCTTAAATTCAATTGCAATAAATTCACAAGTTTCAATGCTTTGTTCATGATTTCAGTCATGAACGAAGAATGAAAACGAAATCTAGGAAAAATAAAAACCTTTTATAGCCCAAGACTCATCTTTCAAGTAGCAATGTTCATATGTTTAAGCGGAGGCAGCTATAAGATTTATGATTTGTTCCTTTAAGAATTGAAAATATTTTTGGTTGCCAACACACCCTTATATCATCGTAGCAGTAGAATACTTCACGAAGTGGGTCGAATCTATGCCAATGTTTAATGATGATGGTGAGACCGCAACTCTCTTATTGTTTAACCAGATAATAGCAAGGTTCGACATCCCGAGTGAGTTTGTCACTGACCATGGAACTCACTTTCAGAACAAAATGATGTTCAAGCTAACATCAAAGCTTGGGTTGAGGAAAGAACATTCATCACCCTACTACCCACAAGTGAATGGTTAGGTGGAAGCTATGAATAAATCCCTTAAGACTATCTTACAACGAATGATCGATTTGGCCAGGTCAAATTGGCATTTGATGTTGTGCTCATCATTATGGGCCTACCGAATGTCTATTAAGACTGCAACCGGTTTCTCACCCTTTCAACTCATTTACAGGCTAGAAGCATTCTTTCCTATAGAGTTCCATATCCCCTCTCTAAAGTTGGCAGTACAGTTATTTCCAGACACTTCACCACTTGAAGAGCATTTATTATATCTTGAGTAGCTCGATGAGAAACGTCAGGATGCAACCTTGGCTAATGAGGCTCACAAACAAAAATTCAAGTGTCAGTATGATCGGCTCGTCCATCCTCGGATTTTCTCTAAAGGTGACCTTATCCTAGTCTATGACCAATATAAGGACCCCCTGGGAGCAGGCAAGTTCAAACCCATGTGGTTCGGACCTTTCATCGTGAAGGAGGTTTTAAAGAAGGGTGCTTATCATCTGGTGGACTTTGAGGGAAATGATTTGGCGGAGCCTAGAAATTTTCTCTACCTCAAGAAGTATTACTCGTAGGTGGGTTGCCTTGGGTGACTTCTTGTAACATATGTATAGTCTTATACATTTTCTTTTTAGTTTTTGTCTCTTTGGTTTTATGGACGTGTCATTTTTTATGTCATATTTTTCACTGTGGCAAATTTCGAATGAATAAGAGGTGTTCATTGGGTTTGCGGATGACACTATCTGGCACACTCGGAGGCTTGCTTTCGTGGCTTGGGTGATTTTCACACCTCAGGGCCAGTTGCTATATTCATGAGGTATTTGTTTAGGTGACGCCACAAGCAATGTCACTGAATACAGCATAGTCTTAGAGTTGCTTCATGATGCTTTGTTGCATGGTATCTCTCACCTCCAGGTCTACTTAGACGCTCAACGGGTTGTGTCTCAGGTAAATGGGGTTTACCGCGTTTACGATCCTACACTACACCGACGATTCCTTATGGTACGTCTCTTAGAACAGAGTTTTGATTACATTACGTATATCCATGTTTCTAGGAGATTGAATCAAATCACAGATACTCTAGCTAATCATGTATTAGATTGGCATATTGCACACATGTAAGAAAAATCACACATGCACACATGTAAATACATTTTTAAAATAGATGTAACCCATAAAACATAAAAAGATAAAAGAATCCATATATATATCAAAAAATATCAGAGTACATGGGTGGGCACAAGCGCCTCAAAAATATGTCCCGTCAGAGTCATGGAGATTATGCCCTCAAAAATATACAAAAAGGTTCTCTCGGCACGTAATTAATATAGCCTAGCTAAGGGTGGAGCCTGTTGGCCTTTCCATAGTGAACAACAACGCTTGCCAAATTCCAGAAGATCTGGACCTAGGTCCATGGCACCCCAACTACGTGAGGTTTCATCGATGGTGGGATATCCTTGATCTCTACCATAGGGACTATACGAGTGAGAGCATTAAGGTTCCACTCTACTCGTCTCAATATTCTCTTAGCCTCTCCGGCTAGAGGCCCCTTTGTTGTTGCTATTGGTCCGGAAGCTCCAGCTAGTTCTGCTTCTGGTCGAGGACACCGCCTAGTCCTTGAGAAGTCTGCTGGACATACTGGTCCCACATCTGTACATAATAGATACGTAAGTGTCAGATACTCTAGTATACAAAAAAAATGATATATCTAAAAAGACATAAAAATTAAATAACTTTGAAAAGAAAACTTACCCATCTCTCCTCACTCCGCTCCAGGAGGTACAGGCATGTCAGGTTCCCTAGAAAAATTGATCCTAGCATAGGGGTAGTCCTCTATTGCTGGAATCTGTTGTGCCCATCAGTCAAAAAAATTATCATCGAAAGCCTCGATGGTCCTCCCTCCCCCCTGTCGCGGCAACAACGCCACCCATCTGCATAGCACTGGGAGAGAGGCATTGTGCCCTCGTATAGTCTCTTGAAGACTGAGACTAGGTACCCTCTCGAAGAAAAAGGAGCACAAAATGGTCCCAAACCCGAAGTTTCGGTGCTCTCATATCCAAGACTCTGTTAGTTGTCTCTTCATGCAATCCAGCATGGTGGTACTCTAGTCGAAAATCCATTCATTTAAGCATTGTACCGTACAATGCATGTGCGCCTAGGAGGCTTGATGTGAAGCTGTGGATCCAGTGATCTGCCCAATAAGTAGAACTATCACTTTGAGTGATAGGTTGTTGATCTTATGTATAGGCACCTGAGAACCTACTTTCTCAGTACCAGCCTCGAAATGGAGTCCAATCAACTCCTCGATGTTGTGTGGCCCAGGGGGAAAAGTGGGGAAGTTGACTGGATCCCCTCTCCTTGAGAGATTAGTCAGGAAGTAAATGTCCTCAATCATTGGAGTCAGCGACTGCCCCTCAAGCATGAATGCCTCTACATCAGGATGCCAGTAATATATCAATGCATTTAGCAACCTGGGTTGTGCCCTCATAAATGGACACTGGAAGAACTTTAACAAACCTCATTGTGACAAAACAACGATAGTAGTAGGGTCCTCGGAGACCAAAATATCAATTTCCACATGCTCCCTCTCTCTCCAATGCACATACATCCTTCAAAAACAGATCAATGGAGAGTTAACTCTTGCATTTTCAATTTTTCCCACTTATTGAAGGGTGTATGCGGGCTGTCTTGGGGACAATCGTGTGTACACAAAGGCATATTATCTTCAGCCCACGTGTACACACGGGCTATGCTTGGATAGCCCGTGTACACGCAGGGATGACCTCTTTAAAGGTCAGCCCCCTCAAAGAAAACAAGAATAAATTCAAAAATGAAAGATGGAAATGCAAGAGAGGTTAGTATGTACTTACTTGGTCCAAACAGAAGTTCGTTTCGTCCACTGAAGCTCCCAGAATCAACTATTTTGGCAAAGGGGTGTTTTTTGACTTTTGGTCAATTCTCAAATTACAATGGTGATAATGAGCTGCCAACTTTCTATTTATAGACTTTTTTGGCCCCTTTTTGTCATTTTTTGGACCCTTTTGCCATTTTTTCTATCTTGAAAATCGTTTAATATGTTTCTTAAGTTTCTCAGGGGATGTTACGATAAGTGTTACTTTGGGTATTGAGAAGTTTTTTGAGAGATGTGTCAATTTTAAAGTTCTTTTGGTAAAAAGTCAGTTTTCCAACTTTGTGCATGTAAGATAGGATTCCACCTCCACTCGTTGCACCTCGTTGTATTTTTCTCTTTGACATAGGATCAATCCCACCGAATTGCGACATGGAACGCTCACTCCTGCTCTATAAGTGTCGTAATTTAGTGGTAGATCCTACCTTCACATGGATGCCCTAGGTATATCCTGGTTGCATTTTGGTGTCCATGCCGTCACTAATGACTATAGGCTCGGGAGTCCTTAGTAGTTTTTCCTGATTACGAGATTAAGCCTCATTTGCATGATTCATTATCACTCTTGACCTCACCCTCGGGACTCCCAAAACACAACGAGTCTTCTTTTAAGCCCTTTTTAGACCCTCTAAATATGAAAAGATTGTCGAGCGATATTGTTTCCCTTCACGCTCGCTAAACTGAAATTTGAAGGCACGTATGTCCGACGATAGTTTACCCCTTTTTCGGTCTAGATGGTCAATCAAATGAACAAAGTTATACTCTAGGAGCCTCGGTTCTCTAGAAGAGTATTCTCAGGTATAGATTTACCCCTTTTTCGGGCCTGAGGGACTAAATTTACGAAAAAGGAACCCCCATGGAGTCCATAGTTAAGCTCTTTTTAGACTCCCTAAAATTGAAAAGATGGTCGAGTGACCTTGTTTCTTCACACTTGTTAAATTGGTCCAGAAGAACATCCCTTATAGATTCCATATTTAATCTCTTTTCAGACTCCTTAAATATGAAAAGATTGCCAAGTGACCTTGTTTCTTCACACTCATTAAATCGGTCCAGAAGAACATCCCTTACAGAGTCCATAGTTAATCTCTTTTCAGACTCCTTAAATATGAAAATATTTCCGAGTGATATTGTCTTTATCACACTCGTTAAAATGATTTTGAATAGATGTTTGTTCGGTGCTAGTTTACCCCTTTTTCGAGCCGACTAGACTACCTTTGAAAAAGGTACCCCAATGGAGTCTCCTTTTACATTTTTTCAAACTCTCTAAAAATGAAAAACCATCGAGCTTACCTTCTCTAGGATTTTTAAAATTACATCGAAGGATGTTATCATTGTTTCTTATTAATCGCATTTGCATTCCTGCGTCTTTGGCCTAATTCTGGATCCATGTTTCTCTCAACTGAACCATCTAAAGCATGCCTCATACGCAAGCCTTATAGCATTTTGCCTCTGCGTCTTGACACCTTGACCCATGGAGGATTTTTCCCGAGTGTCCTTGCCCTGCATATGTACCCTTACTCTCAGCATCAATGTGTTCCTTACTCTTGGAACTATTATGTCTATGACACTCGATCCTCCTTTGTAATGTAGCATTCTTTATTCTTTTTCAAAAATTTCCACAATTATTGAAAAAGACAAAATAATCAAATATACCCCAAAAAGAGGAAGGGAAAAGTATTTTATTTTTATTGATAGCACAATGAGTCACCCTTGGACAAAGCACATCCTTTCATTTGTTCGTCAGGCTCTAGGATTCAATATGACCTTAGGAATTTTTTCTCGCTACATAGAGTTGTGTCCTCCTCTGTTTGTTTACCCTTCTAAACATTTGGAGAGTTCACATTGCCTCCTGCATCATGAACTTATGTTAATGCCATGCTCACTAAGTCTCATATTTTGTTGTGCTTTTTTCCAAGGGAAGTCTTACTAAACTTGAGTCGGCCCTTCTGCAGTTTGTCTCTTTTCCTCATGCCTTGCCACCCCGAAAGATCAATCAAGTCCTTGCTAAAAATCAATGAAGTTATATGCCTGATCATCAAGATACTCTTGTCTATTCTCGATGAGCCATCGAAGACCTTTGGGTAATGAATTTGTACACTGATATTACACTCCTACCTGAGTTTTGAATATTTTGAAGTGTTTCTCGAGCTTTGAAGACCTCATCTCTAGCCATCGAGCATCATTGGCTTCTTGAAGATGGATACTATACATGTATATCTTTTGATTTTTGAGATGTAGATCTACTATGTACTGCTCGCGGCTACACTTTATATAGTTATATGACATGAATATGAAGTGTATTTTATTAGCATCCATGATTTTATTTCATCCTAAGCATGGGTATGCCCACCTCGGTGAGACAAATTTTTATTTTTCCAAATGGCACCTCCTGAACTTTGGTCCCTGGGCTCACTCACGTCGTACAGTGGTGAAGATTTGTAATTTATTTTTGCCATCAGATGCTCTTATGACCTCACACATTAGGGGGAATATATTATAACCCTAAATTGCACCAAACATGCATACCTAGCATCAGGCCATCTAACTTTCTATCTTTTCCAAGCCATCACTAAACAAGTTCTTCAAAAAACCATTGTTTTGAAGGTGTACACGACCTGCACCACTACTGATCGCGTACACACACCTACTGACCCACTACACCCATGTACACTCGCATAATATCGTGAAAAGTAGAAAATTGCATAGGATACTGGCTTCTGGTCTGTTACTTAACCATTTGACTTCCCATAGCCATTCACCCCAACCATTATTATCCCTTTTGGCATATAAAAGAAGGGGTTGGGGTCCCATTGCAAAGGAGAAGAATGCAAGAAAAGAAACTCTTCCCATTTTATCAATCCCCCTTTGCCCCAATTGCAAATCCCTTTCCATTTCCCTAAGAGAGAACTGAAGAGGATAATAAGACATGGAAGCAGTTGGTGCATGGTGATGAGGAGCCCAGGACCGATTTCGAGGAGCAGTGTTGGTCTCATGTTGTAAGTGACTTTTTGTGAGATTAATATAAAGAAGTACTTTTTTCGTCCTGCCAAATGATGTCTTAAACTTATATGATTTGTTTACATTTCTTGTTTATGATGCCTAACCCACTAATCTGTATGTAGAATACATGCTTGTAGTTTCTTGTTTGCCTTTTAATGAATGCAGATTAGCCTTGTGAGGAGATTTTCAGTCAGAAAACAACCAAGCGCAAAGGGATCGACACCGGACACGGAGTTTAAGGTAGGCCTACCGGATCCCTCTCTCTTGTTTTTTATGTATGATTGTGGGGTAATGTTGGGATAGTGATTAAAATTAGGAGACTTTAGACGGTTAGATCTACCTACACTTTAAACCCTTGGTGTAGTCCGTGGAGGGGTTTTCCCGCTATAGCACATGCACAGTCTGCAGAAAGTTCTAAACAAAAAGCCTTGAATGCAAAGATTCAGGCACACCTCTGGTGCTAGTGGTGATTTTTCCTGAGTATATGAAGACATTTTTGATATTTTTTTATGGTCAATTGTTGGGCTAGGCTCCCGTATTGTAAACTTTTGATGAATCATACTTTCCTTCTAGTTATGTAATAGGATTTGAGACTTCTTGTTTAATCTAAGTCAGCTTCCTTTTCCATCTAGTTTTCCTCTGATACTGAAGTGTTCATGATTGAAGGATTCACATGGAGTTTTGTGACCGTGTTGTAATGGATGTTTGATTGCAGTGTTGTTATAGCATTTTTAGTTTCCTAAAACTCTGAATCCAAGAGGATCTTGTTTTATGTTTTTTTTTTTTTTTTCTTCCTAGGCTGTTGGAAGACCTGATGTTCATACCAGACCTTTACATTTTCTCCTCAAGTTCTTCCTCCTACTCACCCTTACTAGAAATTAATGATTGAATTTGAATCAAGACTTGGCTTGCTTATGCATGATGGTCCAATTTTTTGAGTTAAAATGATATTATCCTGAGTCTGCACCCATTCGACCTCTTTAAACTTATTCATTATGACATACAAACTGATGGGTATTGGGCTTACCTCCCCTGCAATCAGGAGGTGACTTCTAGTGCTAACAAATGTGGAAGATCATCTTGTATTCATCTTTTGGTTCTGGTACTCCTTCTAGTAGCCACCTTAACCAACATATCTAAATTCCTTTTTTCCACTTCTTCTTTGAAAGGTTGTAACTCTACTTTTAATTTTTTGATTTCATCTTCTTAGGCTCTCTTCTGCCTATATAAATTCTTGAGTTTCCTTTGAAGGGGAAAATACCTCTTATCCATGAACCTAGATTTATCAATGGTATGCTCATATATATAACATCTCCTTTAGCTTAATTCGGGAATCCAAATCTTCATTTTTCAACTTGTCAATTTCATTTTTTTGCATCCTTAAGTTTCCTCCTGAGTCTTTTGAAAGTAGGGTTACTTTCATGAGGAGGAGTGTTGATATCAATAACCTCCATGGGCTTCTTGGAAATATGGAATTTGTCCTTTTTCTAAACTGAATTCTCTGTTGTACCATCCTTTATAGGAACATGTTGTTTGGCTGATGATCTAGTAAAAGGTCTTCTAGATTTGACTTTTTCTGCAACAACTGGTGGGAAAAAAATAAGTTTTTTTCCTTTCAACTTCCAAGTTTTGCTTGATGGTATTTCCATATGTATAGGTTCCACCACAGGTGAACTTTCTCTTTTAGGAGGTTGTGAGGGACCACCTTCTTCTACTTTATCAGTAAATTGAAAATATTTATCACTCATGGTCATTCTCTTCTTCTTTCTTGAATCTAAATGCACAGTCTTATCAACATGGGTAGGAGTTTGTCTTTTGGACTAAGGTGTAGGAGTAATATCTAACTGAAAATATGATGCAGCTAGGAAAGTTTCCCATTCAGTGTTAGTCTTCTTCAATTCTTCTAGCACTAACATCTTGATTAAACCAAAGTGGAAAACACTAGTGTCCACCTTCTTGGACTTTGCCTGGACTCTATCTGACATATTTCCGATACTCCTGAAAAGGTAAAAGGAAAGGTTCATGGATTCTTTCCCAGTGAAGTGTAGTAGTAATCTAATATGGTATTGATATACCATATTGAACCTTCCTTCACATTTGAAGTACCTTTGGATGACCTTGAGAATCTTGTCAAAATATTCCAGCATGTGACTTCTGGGCACTCCTTTGGAAAAGTTATCTCCTTGATATTTAGGTTTAAAGAATTCCTTGGATAAAGAAGATTTCAGAGACATGGCTTTAAACCACTTCTCACCATAATCAGGTATCTTTGTAGCTACATAAATAGAATGCCTAGAGACTTCAAAATCCAACATACCCACCATAGTATTTGTTCCACTGAAATTAAGTGCAAATTGCTTGGCCACTTCAAGATGCCCTCTTTTGATTTTCTGACAAAAATTAAGGCAACCCACCCTCTAGAAGGCTTCCTTGAAAAATGGTCCAAAGTTGATGAGTTGCATGTCATATGGTTCAGTTCTCACAATCTCTCCCCCCTTGTGGATTTTATTTCCTTGTTGATTGTCCATAATTACTGTGTTGAAAACCTCTTGTAACCTCTTATGACAATTGTTATGTGAAATATAGAGTAAAATAGGTATTTTTAGGGTTTGAATACATAATTGGCATACTTAGATTTCACCTGTCTGAAAACTTATACACAAAAATGGTATGAAGTGGAGAAAATTGCAAGTAGGAATTCTAAGAGGGACAACAATTCAATTTGAGTAAAGCTACAGATAGGAAAAAAGAGACAACTCTGTGTAAACAAAGGGTTTGCAGTGCAACCACCAATTCACACTGCCATTCTGCAGTGCAATCGAACTAGGATTTATGGAAGACTGACAATACTTTTCATGTCTAAGAGGGAACATATAATGACTAGTTAAAACTTGGGCCTTAAAAAAATTTAAAAATTGACAAGGGTTTGGTCAATCAAAAAACATAGGTTTTTTAGTGCCAGTCTACATCGCACAATTTGTAGTGGAGGCTTATAATAGACAGATCGCAGTGCAAAATTATGAGTGGGTAATATTACTTGTTTGCAAAAGTAACCTGTAGGATAACCTTGAGATAACAATCTTGACCAATGACCAGGGTTTAGAACACCATAACAGTGGGTTTTAATGGTGCAGAGAGTTAGAAGTGCATGAACATTTAATAGTTTGTAGTGCTAGAAATAGACAAAAACTTTACATTCTCATTCAACCATCTAAGAAACATGCAATTGTCAAAGGGGTACCTGGTATGTATGAATTTAGGATGGTTATTTTTGAACTTGAGTTGGTATTAAATGAAATCATTCAATCCTCTTCAATCTACTACAGCCAGTTCACAACGCCAATCTGCAACACTAGTCTGCAGCACCAGTTTTCAAACTCCAGTAGCGCGCTTCATGGGAACTGTTAGAATTGTTCCTTAACATAATCTTGAAACTCATAATGAAATTAATGCACTGAATACGATGATATCTCCCCTCACATGTTTTCAAAGTGAAATGATGAGAGATTAGTGCACATGGTACTTCTTGATACACTAAGAACTTTTAGGTGAGTTGGAAGCAACAAAATCTGGCATCTAACTTGACCTCTAAACAGTTGGAAAATGATATAATGGAGTTGTGTGTACAAACCCTTGGGACATGACATATGATGATGATGATTTTAATACCAAGGTTGAGACCCATGATTTGACCTTTATTTCCTTCATGATGATAAATGATAGCATGACACCAGGGCTCTAAACCAAGACTAAAAACAAGACTATGCTTATGGAAAAATCAAAATTTGAGTTATGACATGAGATATAACCCAAAAACTAATATTTAAATACCCTATGACTCAAAACAAGACAAATACAAAAAAAATTGACCCCTACACATCCTATGTGCTAACACCCCCATCAGATGAGGAAAGTTTTGTTGAATTTGGCCCCGGGTTAGACAATTTTCTTGGTGCAAGAGCTTCCCTTCTTTGACAATGAAATAAAGTTGGATCCTCTACTAGTGAGTGCACTTGACCTGTGTGTCCATGATCTGATCAATGTATTCATTTTTCCATGCAGTCTAGGTTGAGCTCTATTGGTGTCAATTGTTCTGCTATCTCTGAGGTGTCCAATAATGGTGGAAAATAAGTCCGAAGGAGGTCCACATTGAATACTGGGTGCAAGCCAAGGAATGGAGGAAGGTTGAGCTCAAAATCATTGTCACCCAAAACCTTGGTGATGGTGTAGGTTGCACAACAGAGTGGACATAGCTTCCAATGATGCCCTATAAGGAATTATTTCTTCAAGTGCAACCAAACTTTGTCTCCTACCTAAAACTGGTGTGGCACCCAATGTTTATCATGACATTGCTTGTACTTGGCATTGGACTTCTGTAAAATATCATGAACTTGTTGGCGGATGTGATGGATCCTCTCAATGAACCGAGTGGCTTTGTCAACTCCAGTTGGAGCATGCGACGAGTCTACCTAGGTGGTCGTAAGGGGTAGTGAAACATCCATGGGACCTAATGGTTAAAATCCCAACCCCACCTAAAAGGGGTTGTGTTTGGTTAAGCTATGTATGGATCTATTGTAGTTTTTTTGTGTTAGGGTCCTAACCCGTACATAGGTAGATCAATATATTTGGATGTAATAAAGGTCAATATTAATAAGGCCTTTCAATAAAATAGAATAAAGCGGATGTAAGAAGACCTAATAGAAGCTTTCACTTCTAGAAGGATCTTCCTCTAGATGCTTCTCTTGATAGACATAGTTAGTATAAATAAGGGTCGAGGGTATGAAAACCCTAGATTGGAGAATATTGTAACAGAGCACTGCTCGACTGGAGGTTGCCCCCTCAAAGAGGCCTTTGAACATTGCTTTCTGAATCAAAGTGCTATTTATGTTGTTGTTCTTATATCATTTATGTGTTATTGTGGAGATTATGCTGGTTATATTACTGTTATTCTGCCATTTCTAGCATTTTATTTTTGTTCTGCATACTTTTTATATCTGGTATATTACAAGTGGTATCAGATCTAAAGAACCACAGCAGGTTGTATCCTCTCAAAACTATAAACCCTCCTTTATCCCTTGCCCTAAACCCGTAAATCCCACTACTCCCTTCGCCCCATTAAAGATCCAAAAATTGACCAGGGCTGAAATGGTTGAACGCCAACTCAAAGGCCTTTGTTATAATTGTGATGACAAATATTTCTTGGGCCACAAGTGTAAGGAACAAAAGATTTTTATGGCCATCTCTGAGGATATTTCAAAATAAGATGTTGAAACTCCCCTTGTGCCTGAGTAACCTGAAATCACTAACATAACCCCTCCCTCAGACACTCCCGAAGTGGAACCGATCATTTCCCTCAATGCTCTCACTGGATTCTCTGCACCCCAAACCCTCAAGTTAATCGGTTACATCAAGCATCGGAAGGTCATCATTCTAGTTGATAGTGGAAGCACCCATAATTTTGTTCATCACTGCATTTCCCATGAAACTCATTGCTACATCCATGTCGTCAACAATTTCCAAATCATGATTGTCAATGGTGGTTCCATGAAATGTGGAGGGCGTTGGGAAAATGTGTGTCTCCAAATTGGTGACTACCACCTAAAATCCCATATGTTTGCTATCGACATGGGTGATTGTGACATTGTGTTGGGTGAAGACTGGCTAAGGACTTTGGGTCCGATTCTCATGGATTTTAAGGCATTAACCATGTGATTCGACTAGGAAGGCCACCAATATAAATTCCAAGGCATCACGGTTGGTTCACCTGAGGTCATTAGTTCCCATCGCATGGAAAATCTGCTCAAAAAAGGTCATTCTAGTGTCATTGCCCAACTCCATGCCATACAAGCAACAGAGACACCCACGGTGCTAGAAGACCTCCGAGCCCTCCTTTCTAAACACCAAATGGTATTTTCCACTCCCCAAGGACTCCCTCCTTCCTGTGGTGTTCATGATCATTCCATTCCCCTTGTACTCGGAAGTCTTCCTCCCAATATCCATCTGTATCGCCACCCCTTTTCACAAAAAAATGAAATTGAGAAAATGGTCCAGGAACTCCTTACTGCAGGTGTTATCTACCCTAGTGCAATCCCTTACTCTTCTCTTATAGTCATGGTCATGAAGAAAGAAGGTTCTTGGAGAATGTGTCCTGACTTTCGTGCCCTCAACAAACTGACCATTAAAGAAAAATTTGCCATTCCTATCATTGATGACCTCCTGGATGAATTGAGTGGCGCCCAATTATTTACTAAACTTGATCTTTGCTTGGGCTATCACCAGATATGTATGAAGGAGGCAGACATTCCTAAGACGGCCTTTCAAACTCATGAGGGCCACTATGAGTTTTTGGTCATGCTCTTTGCCTTGTGTAATGCCCCCTCCACCTTCCAAAGCCTCATGAATCATGTCTTTCATCCTTTTCTCTGTCATTTTGTATTAGTTTTCTTTGATGATATCCTAATCTATAGAAAAACCTGGAGAGACCATCTTACTCATGTGGATCGAGTTCTCCATCTACTCTCTCAACACAAACTTTTCCTGAAACAGTCTAAATGTACTTTTGGTGCCTTCGAAGTAGAATACTTGGGTCATCTGGTTGGCAAGGATGGCATCAGGGTGGATCCGAAAAAGATTGAAGCTATGCAAGACTAGCCGCACCCAAAGACTCTCAAAATCTTGCATGGATTTCTAGGCTTAACAGGGTATTATCACAAGTTTTTTAAGAATTATGGCAAGATTGCAGCACCTCTCATGGCTCTCCTAAAAAATAACTCTTTCACTTGGACTCCAGCCACTGCTCAAGCTTTTCAAACCTTGAAGACGGCCATGTGTACCACTCTGGTTCTGGACCTTCCTGATTTCACAAAGAACTTTGTATTGGAATGTGATGCCTAAGGGAAAGGAATTGGTGTTGTCCTTATGTAAGAGGGATGGCCTTTGGCCTTCACCAGCAGGCAACTATCTAAAAGGAATCTGGGCAAACCCATCTAGGAAAAGGAAATGTTGGCTATTCTGCATGTCATTGATCTATGCCGCCCTTATCTCTTGGGGTAATGTTTCCAAATTAAGAGAGACCATCAAAGCCTTAAGTACTTTCTGGAACAACGCATTTCCTCCCCAAAGCAACAAAAATGGGTGACTAAGCTCTTTGTATATGATTATGAGATCATTTACAAGAAGGGAAAAGACAATGTGGTGGCATATGCACTGTCCTGAAAATATGAAGAAGAAGGATCCCTTTTTCCTCATTCCTTCATTGTACCAAATTGGCTCCAAGCTATGCGCCAGGAATGGCTACAAGATCCCAAAAGTTCACATTTGATCCAGCAATTGCATACCAATGCTCCAACTCCCCCAGGGTACTCTTGGATCTAGAATGAGCTTTGATACAATGGTTGTTTGTATTTAAGTAAACAATCAAAGATTAAATCCATGGTACTTTGTGAGCTTCATGCTACACCCACAGCGGGGCACTCCGGGTTCACCAAAACCTATGACAAGGTCAAACATTCTTTCTTCTGGGATGGTATGAAATAGAACATCCGTAATTTTGTCGCTGAATGTGAGGTGTGTCAACACAACAAGGGAGAAACAGTCAAATCTCCGGGCACACTACAATCGCTTCCGATTCCACCTGCTATTTGGAAGGATATCTCTATGGACTTTATTAC
>JASDQU010588971.1:8143-43764 GCA_032191745.1 Picea mariana | reverse complement strand
CCCGCATCCCTACACCATTGGATGGCTCCGCCAAGAAGTGATCTATGCGTCATCCAACAGTGTTGCATGTCGTACGACATCAAACCCTTCAAAGATCAGGTATTGTGTGATGTTTATCCTCTTGAAGTTTGTGATATTATTTTGCACCAGCCTTATTTATGGAAACGTCGTGTTGTATATGAGTCTAGGCCTCACAATATTATTATTACTTTGAACAGGAAATTGTACAAGATACCCGAGGCAAACCCACCCAGTGATATTTCCTTGATCTCTACCAAGCAATGCAGGAAATTCATTTCTCATACTGGGAATTTTGTATTCTTCGTGATTTGCTCTCAGAGCGAGCGAAAGATTGCATCCACATCCAAGGCCTCTGTGGTCGATGTCTCCACACAGCAGAATCAAGTGGATAAGGTCATGGAAGAGTACAAAGATATCCTCTCCTCACCTACCGAGGTACCTCTACACTGTCAGGTCAAGCATCCCATCGATATGACCCCCGACACACTGCTACCCAATAAGCCAGTCTACTGCCACTCTTTGTTAGAGAATGAGGAGATCAAGCAATAGATCCAAGAATTTCTCCAAAATGGGCACATCTGTCCCAGCTCATCACCTTGTGGGATCCCAATCATGTTGGTGCAGAAGAAAGACGGGACCTGGCGACTCTACATTGATTACCTAGCCCTAAATAAAATCACAGTCAGTAACCGATACCTGATTCCCTGAATCGATGATCTCCTTGATCAACTCAAGGGGGGGGGATACTTCAGTAAGATTGATTTGAATTATGGCTACTATTGGGTCCCCATAGATTATACAGATGTATGGAAGACCGCCTTCGAGTCAAAAGAAGGTCTTTTTGACTGGTTGGTCATGCCCTTTGGTTTGATGAATGCTCCAGCAACTTTCATGAGGATGATGGATGATATCTTGCGTCCTTTCACCAATGCTTTTGTAGTGGTGTATCTGGAATACATCCTCATCTACAGCAAGATTTGGGTGGAACACCTGCAACATAATCAACAGGTTTTTCACACCCTGCGTCAGCACAAGCTATATGCCAACTTGGAAAAATGATCCTTCGGCATGAACCGGTTCCAGTACCTAAGCTACATCGTGGATCATCATGGTTTTCATGTGGATCTAGCTACGATCCATCATCTGTGATTAGCCAACCCCAACCACACTCATTGAGATTCAGATCTTCTTAATCCTTGCCAATTTCTATCGCAGGTTCATGCTGGGATTCTCCCATATTGCATGGGCCCTTAGCCAAGTAACCAAGGGTGGTGGTAAGGAAAAATTTGTATGGGGTCTTTCCCAACAACAAGCGTTCAATGAATTGAAGCAACGCTTGTGCTCAACCCCATTACTTTCATTACCTTACCTCCAACATCCCTTTGAGATCAAGACAGATGCTTCAGACTATGTTGTGGAGGCAGTACTCACTCAACATGGCCACCCCATGGACAACCATAGTGAGACACTATCATATATCATTTGTAAGTACCCTACTTATGACAAATAATTGTACTCCATTATGCAAGCCTTCCTCTAGTGGAAGCATTACATTCTTGGGAAGGAGGCAGTCATCCACACTAATAATAAGCCACTGTAATTCATGCAAACACAAGGTAAATTGTGGAATGATTTCCATCAAAAGTGGTCCACATACTTACAACAATTCCACCTCAACATCAAGTATAAAATAGGAAGTACCAATTGAGTCATTGATTTCCTCATCCGACCTCCAGTCATGGAACTCACCATGGTGCTAGACTCCTGCGGCCATGAGACCTCTAAATGGCCCCAACTCTATGAAACAGACCTTGACTTTGCCACCACCTACCAAATGTTGGGATATTTCCATCTTCAGGATGGGTTGTTGTTCCATCTGGGACATCTCTATGTTCCATCAAGCGAGTGAGCGAAGATGATTTGGGAATCCCACTACAGTCGGGTAGCAAAACACTTCGACGTTGAAACGATAGTGACAATGATGCAACAACATATCTACTAGAAGAAACTTTGATACGATGTCAACAAGTATATCAGGTCATGCACTACATACCTTATTGCCAAACCAACCACTAAGAAATAGGGCATGTACACCCCTCTGCCTACTCCTGACGGACCATGGGAATCCATCTCAGTTGACTACATGTCGGGCCTTCCATCCACCAAGCAGGGAAATGACTGTGTTTTTGTGGTTGTTGATCGATTTTCCAAAATGGCGATTATGGTCGCCTGCAAGAAGAGCATCACACTAGAGGCCACTTCCAAGCTCTTCTTTGAACAAGTGTGGGTACATTTTGGAATCCAACAAACCATTGTCTCAAATTAGGACAGCTAGTTCCTTAGTACATTCGAGTCAAGCCTCTGGTCACTGTTGGACACCAAGCTCACCAAATCCACTGCCTATCACCCCAAACACATGGTCAAACCGAGCTCGCCAATCGGATGATTGTGCATATCTTTCACATGTACAATTTCAAGAACCCCCACACATGGGATGAGAGTCTTCCCTATGTTCAACATAGCTACAACCGAGCCATACATAACTCAATCGAATACAACCCCTTTGAGGTGGGTTGGGATTCCAACCATTGCATTCCATGGATGTTGCACTACCCCTTGTGGCCACCTCGGCTGACTTATCACTTGCTCCAGCTGAAGCTGAAAAAGCCACCCAGTTCATTGAGTGGATCCACCACATCCGCCAATAGGTTCAGTATATTTTACAGAAGTCCAATGCCAAGTACAAACAGCGCCATGATCAAAACTGAGTGCCACATAAGTTTCAGGTGGGAGATAGAGATTGGTTGCACTTGAAGAAAGAATGCCTTACAGGTCCCCATCAGAAGCTTTTCCCACTCCGTTATGGACCTTACACCATCACAAAGGTTGTGGGAGAGAATTATTTTGAGATCAGCATTCCCCCTTTCCTTGGCCTGCACCCAGTGTTCAATGTGGATCTCCTTCAGCCATATTTCCCACCATTATTGGACACCTCAGAGATAGAAGAAAAGTTAACACCAACAGAGATCAACCCTGATTGTATACTACATGCATCCAGTGATCATATTGTGGACACACGGGTCAAGGGAACTCACCAGCAAAGGATCCAGCTTTATCGAGTTTCCAAAGCAGGGAAGCTCCTGCACCAAGACAAGTGGCTCACTTGGGGCCAAATTCAGTAGAAATTTCCTCATCTGATGGGGAAACTCAATGCAATGGAGACCATTTATTTCTAAGGGGGGAGGATTGATCCAGATGGATTTTAGTGGCCTCCCACCTATTCCAACTGGATCATTTTAGCATTGTTTCAATTTGGCAGTTTTTTCTAGTTTTCAGGTCCCAAACTTTTAGGGTCGTTTTGAGGCCCTAAACAACATTTTTAGGGATCGCCATAGTTAAACTATAGACAGATTCAAATTATGATAGAAACATGTGTATTCCTCGGATATACCTTACCAACGAGCTATCGTGCGACTAAAACAGATATCGTATGCAAAAGTTATGACCCCGAGAAGTTGATGTACTAACTTACCCCAATAGGGCCCACATGACTTTTGGCGCTTCATCTGCTAGGGTTAGGTTTTTGGATGTCTAGGGTTTTGCAATTCCTGTTTATTGTAAAAAAGGTTTGGAGAGCCTCATTGTAACCATCTTCTTGCGAATGAGCGCAACCATCACATCTCTTCTCATAGATAAACCACCACCATTCTAGCAAGCTTGTTTCAGTCTGCATTTTACAGTTTCAACATATTTCCTTATTGAATAGAAGCCAGTTTTATTGTATCTCTATTATTATTCTTTTTTTGTGTGTGTTAAGAATCATAATAATCTGTATTCATTTTGTCTTGCTCATAAAATCTGGATCAGAAGAAAAACTTGTAATGCATGTGGACCAACTATGATACTTACAATGTATGGCCCAACAAATGGACTCTGAGAGTGTCAAAAGGAGGTTGGAGATTGATGTAAATATTTTAACCTGAAATATGCTTCAAACCCTATTTCACATGTAGAAGTAGCATGCTTTTATACCAATGATCCATATTTTGAAGGCTTGAATGTCAAGAGAGGAGAGAAAACATGCAAATCTACCATGAAATTAATCACAAGAACAATGATGAAAACCCATGAACTGAATACACCACAAAAATATGATAAAGAGAGAGAGTTGGAGAATAATGATTCCATTAAGAAGAACCATTACATGTAATGAGTCCAATTTTGGGACTTCCCGTTCCCAACCTTCACTCTCTTCCTATTGCCTTTTTATAAGGTGCCATTTTGACGAAGTCAATTTTGATTAGGTTTGACACTGTCAATAACATATCTATCAAGTTCTCTTTTACATGAAATTATGAATTTATGACTTATACATTTGAAATTAAACTATAGCCCCCCCTAAGATTTGGATCATCCATAGTCTCATTCAATGGAAAGATTCACATGACTTCTATATACAACTTGATTCCAATTCAGATCTAATGGTTCGGGAAGAGTATCCTATTCCTCAAGTCATTATTCAAGACTACAAGAGGTTGATCAAATATCCTAGGTATTTTCAACGAGTGAGAGTACATAGGATATATGCCATTAATAACCACTAAAACATTGTGCAAGCACATTCATTACAAGCTCTTTTAGTCTCATGTGACAAATGGAAAACACTTCCAAATGCCTTAAGGAATAGTAACCCTATAGGTTATCCCCACTTTGAGGTCTCTATTTAAAGGGTTGTGTTATATATTAACTCAATGAAAAGGAACAGGAATCGGTGGATTGGGCTCAAGTTCAATTATCCATTGATATGGTGCTCAACTCAGCAATACAAAGAAGGGTTTCCTTGGAATAATATGGAGGAGATTTCACTCTAGAGACAATTTGATAGGAACTCAGGATTTTATCATGAGACATCATTTTGGCATCATGCATATAATTGGGTAGTTTTACACTTGGGAGTTCAATAGGAGGAACAAAACAGTGCATGAGGTCATGCAAAACTCTAGGAAAGGGGGAATGATGGGACTAAGAAATGATATCATTTTTACCTATATATTTAAAAATTTTGATTATCTTTAGTCTAAATAAAGCTACTTATGATTCTCATAAATATCACTTACCACCTATCCCAACTACTATTTCCAAAAGGTAAATATGGATTGCATTTTCAAAATTTTCTTGTTTATATCATAAATATTAAAATATAAATAAGTGTTTTTAGTTATAATGTAAATAGAAGTTGCTAACAATAATATCTAAGCATGATCAACAGACCACATGATACAAATCAATTAAAAGTTGTCATACATCGATCATAGAAGGTTTGATCATGATAATTCTCCAATGGATCGATGGGGGTGAATATTAAGTCGAATTTATCAACTGAAGTGAAAAGGTGGACAGAGCATGAGCAGGGGAGCGAATATAGGATCATTTTTGGGTGAATTTATCCATGGCCATGAATCCAAACCTCGAAAATTATGGGATGTTAAGCATTTTTGTATCTTAGGTTGCAAGTTCCCTCTGAAAATGCAACACATTTTCAATGCACGGTTGGTTATTTGGCCATAGACTTGGGGATTTTTGTAAATACGTTTTATTGCAAATTGTTATGTATAGATTCCAATATATATATATATATATATATATATATATATATATATATATATATAATCTCTTCTCTCGTATTGAACACATGTGTATGTAGTGGAGAGAATGATATAAAAGTTTGTAAATTATTTTCAGTGTTTTTGAATATAAATACAGTTCCTTTGTTTCTATGAGTTAAAAGTGTTGAAGTTGAATCTTGTGTTTTGTTGATCCCTTTTTAGAGTTGGGCCTACTTCAAAGAGGCCCCCAGTCATTTAATTGTATATATACACTTGTTTATATTTGTTTATTTTAAAAGTTAATTGTAAAATTCCATTCATACATTGCCGCTTTTTACTTGTACATAGTTACTTTATACATGCATGTCTTCTTTGCTACTAGATTAGTTTCATAGTGTTATATGTGTGCATTCAAATTGAGTTCTTTTCATATTCGATTTCCTGATGAAATGGTTGTAGACTTTTGTTTCAAAAAAATAGATCTTATAAGGGAACAAGTTGTATCCCACAACAAATAATAGCCACCAGTCAAACCAAAGACAACCAGAGTAGTAAACTTTAATTTTTGTTTTCATTTGCATAACTTGGTTTTCTTTTGAATTAGGTAATTTATATTTTTTATTAGGCATAGTATAAAAACATCAGTCAATCTTCATATTCTTAAATATGTGCATACAACATTTAAGTTTCATAAGTCCAAGACGAACTTCGGGTCTGATAATTAAGTGAAGCCTTGGAATAGTTGTCCTTTAAAAAGACATATTTTAGAGATGACACATCCCCTGAAGAATGAACTAGTGCTTGAAGTGGGAGTGTTGTCAAAGGAAGCAAGGGTACCCAAATTGTATGAAAAATGCATGGATGGGGATGTTGAAAAAGTAATAATAGGCATCAATGACTAATCTATCACTTTGGCCCCACTAGCCCCATTATGCAACCTTCAAAACTTAGAATCTAATAGTGACTCTGGTTTCATTGCACGGTGTCTTTCTATTTTGTTGATTCTTAGTATTTCATTAGGAAGTCCATTTTCTTCCTTATTGGATATGTAGCATAAACATTGGCAACAATATGATTGGTTTTTAAAGCCAATTTTGGTAGCAAGATGGAATGCCTCATTAAGTATGTTTTTCAATATCAAAGGAGCGGTCCCTGGATGGGGTATAAACTTGCATGCATGATAAGGTGGCAGTCATCGATCATGTGGTGTGTGGCCCAAGAGCATTGGAAACCCACCCATCTCCTCAAACTTTTCCACATGTCCTTACCTTTGTCACTCCAGTACACTCAACACGGCTAGTTTCTGTCACTTCCAGAACAGATAGGACACAGGTCCATGATGAAGGAGAATTTTTTAGGGATGAATATAGAGCTCCAGATATTTCACATGAAGGGGAGGATGAATCCATCGTTTCAATACAAGGAATCAAATTGCATGGTGATCATGCTGACGAATGATCTGATGCAAGACCTGATGCAAAGGACATACTCGTACAATTGACCTGGGAATTTCAGGCTTCTTCCCACGAGGTTGATCATCATGGTTCATCATAGGAATGCAAGATGAGTTGCTAAGCTCATTGGGAATATTATGGATTTGTATGGTCTTATTTGTAGCTCTTCATTTCCCAATTCGACTATGTTGAAATTGATTCTGAAAGTTTGCATGCTCTCTATCTGTTGATTTATCAATCCAATTGTTTTTTATTTCCCTCCAATGGCACCTCAAGGTTGCAGACCCTACTCTTCTGATGTGGTTCTGTCTCGATTTGGGCCATCTCAAGTTGCCAAGGCATCGTTGGATGTCATAGAACACTATGACAACTTCATGCCCGAGGAAGACAAAGCGGCTATGTCAGCTCTGGAATCTGAATTTTTCATGGCCCATGAGTTTAAGGAGAGTGTTGAGGTTGATTTTCAAGTGGGTGGGGTGATTATGGAACTGGGATGTTCCAGAATCAAAAATTCCAAGTTTTTTTGCACCTTGGAACTATATTGGCATGAGAAAACAATGGTAGCACTTGGAATGTTTCCCAAATATGAGGATTTCTATCAACTTAAGAACCAAATGGAGATGTTGGAGTCTCAGAATGAATATTTGCTAAAATTTGTGACTTAGTTGGCTCGCAAAAACGGGGTATCTTCCAACCGCTTGTTGTTGATCTAGGTCTTTGCGCTTCGTCATTTGGTCGGGGATTTGGTATTCCTTTTGTTGGTATATGTCTTGGAGCTTCCTCTGTTACAAGGGAAAAACTCTTTATGGCTAAGGGTAAACCACAATAGACAGGCCTGACTGCAAAAATCAACTCGATTCCAACATATGCTATATAAACTAATGTGCAATACAAGAAAGAGGCCTACCTCGATCCAACGTTTGACGATGTTTCACCGTTGAGCACTTTTACCCAAAGATTTATACCTGTGAGAAGTTCTCAACAAACAAGAAAAGAAAGTATATAGTGATGATATAAAAGGGGTTAGCACATCAAATAGCATAATCCATTAACAAACATTACAAACATGCCCATGGATAATAATCATATATTTGCAAGGTACCAATAGGACGGGAAAGGAGTATTTCTATTAATAATTGATTAGCAGAAGTCTCAACATTACAGACTTCTGTGTCGGCACGGTTCGAAACCAAGAAACCAAGTTCCTTCCAACTGGATCCCCACCACTTCAATCCTCCACCAAAGGCAAGCTCATGAGAAAGAGGCAAATAGTTCCTCTCAATAATAAGGAAAGAGATTGGGAGTTGAACACTGTGTTAAAACTTGAGGGACAAAGGGATGCAGACTCAATATGAAGTAATTTCTCCAAAGTAACTTTGCTCTCAAAGTTGAATTCTTTCTCCTTCTTTTCCATAGTTCGAAATTGTGCTCTTATAGCCTCCAGGATGCAACTTAAGGGCTGAGTCATAACGTTTCCGATATATGGAAGGCCAAGGATAAGAGGTCTTTTGTCGTGACATGTAAACCCAGCCTCATTTTGTATTTTTTGGCACAAATCCCAATATATGTGGGTTGTAATGGAGCGGCAAGCATATACGCATCTTGCATAGCAGTTAGGGAGCATATATGTGGAAAAATGTATATTTTTAGATCTGGATTCATCAAAAAGGGATAAAAAGTATGCATAGGGAAAT
This sequence comes from Picea mariana, assembly GCA_032191745.1. Taxonomy (NCBI): domain Eukaryota; kingdom Viridiplantae; phylum Streptophyta; class Pinopsida; order Pinales; family Pinaceae; genus Picea; species Picea mariana. Next base: position 34,989 of record JASDQU010588971.1, on the reverse strand, counting down.
AGAAAAAGGCCCTCTATGCAAGATAGCAATGGTGAGGCAAATATTGCTATAACAGATGTCCCCTAATGTGTGAGATCAGAGGAGTATCTGCGATGACCGAAATACATTATAAATAACCCAGAAGTGGAGAGGTAGAGAACCAGTTGGACGAACTCAATTGCTCATTACATTATGTACTGACTTTGCATACATGGCTACCAAGAATACAATGTAGATCCATGTGAAAAATATACCAAACAAGTGTTCATGGCCATGAATAGGCAAATACAAATGCAGTTATATGCCAAAAGTTGTTATAGTCACGAACAAGGCCCAGTGAAACCAGTCTCAAAAATCAATCTGAAGATATTTGTATACCATGTAGTACAATCTGATCTCCCATGATCACTGAAGTCAAATAGGTACTGGTCCAATGAAATGGAAGCAGCAGCTCAGAAAAGTTGCTGCCACATAGTGATGTCTTCAAGTCTTCTACACTATTTTCCAATGGTACAAGTCTACATCATGTGAATAAATGAGTTGAGGTCGAACATGATGAGACATCATTTGATTACCAATCATTCAAGTATATCGTTAACAAACACGAGACAGCCTACCGATGATGAAAGTAGGTATCAAGGCACCGAGTACATCTCTACAAATGTAAATAAAGGAGTTGGTTTCGAACACTTGAGAGATCCATTGATCAAGAGACATTGATGTATTCCCATCTGTCAATGGCGAGAGAGCCTGCCACTAATAATTGCAAGCCTCGAGGTACTCATAAAACTCTAGGTCCCATATCCAGAATAAATGAGTTGAAGTCGATGGAAGGAGACCCGCTGAAAGGAGAGAATTGAGGCATCTCTCATCAGTCGGCATGAGGAACAAAGCAGGAGCTTCATGATTTGGTGGAGATCGGATGAATAACATGTTTACGAACCAATGACCCTGTGTGTCTTTCGCATGTGCCAAATGCAAGCGGTACACGAAAAGGACCCTCTGAATAGCAGCCAATGATGAAAAATTGTTGACAATGGCGAGGAAACCACCAATAAAGGCTAATGACATCCAAGACATTGCATGAATCCCAAAGTGTGAATAGATGTCTTGTCGTCAAACATAAGGGAAACCACCCAATCAACGACCAATGTCGATTTTTGGGTTCAAGGTGACCTACCAATGATGAAAGTAGGGCCAAGGTGCATGATAAGACCAAAATATCATGTGATTCTGAGACAAACTGAGGGTATGGCTAACATGCAAAGTCAATATTTCTGAGGAGTGGCCGACACAGGATGATAGACTTCCTTTGAACAAGAGAATGAGACATATGGTGAACTCCGGCAGCATGGACTCAATGATGTGACAATTGGATGCAGGAGGCATCAATAATGTTCTCTATAGGGACTGGAAGAGTAACCAGTCGGTAGAGAAAACTTTGTAGCGGGATCAACTTCCTAAGGCCATGCTAAAACCCAAAATTATGATGACATGCGGACTTGATAACTTTGTGCTTTGTTCAAAGGTGACACGACTGCTTCCAATTACAATATAGTATTCCCTTCCCACCCGTGTTTTTTTGTTTTTTCATAACAAATGAATGCTATGATACAGAGGAGGGAACGAGTGTCACAAGTAATAAAAACTAGTTCCAATAGTGGAACGTACCTATGCTCAATGCAAGGAAATGCATGCGGGAGATGGACACTCAGGGTGATGTTCCCTCCAGGGTATAGGGTGTCAAATTGCGAAGGATAAAAGCAAGTCTTTGCTTGGTTGAGGATGCAAACTGCTTAGGCAATGGTTTATAATGCAAAGCGAGAACCGGATAAAGGCTCAATACAGCAAGTGAGGGCATGAGATGCAATCACAACTTAACGGAAAAAAATGTCCTTTTTTATGTATTTTAGTCTACTTGGTGTGAAAAAGGGGTAAACTTGTGCCAAATATATATCTTTTCAAATCCAATTTATGAGTGTGAAAAAGACAAGTTCACTCGACAATGTTTTCTATTTTGGATAGTGAGTTGGAAAAGAGCTTAACTAGGACTCATGATCTTTCAAATCCAATTTTAACGAGTGTGAAAGGGACAAATCACTCGGTGATATTTTCAGTTTTTGGACGAGTCGAAAAAGATCTTAACTGAGACTCGTTATTGGGAGTCCACAGGTAATAAAGCCGCATGTGCATGAATGAGAAATGAAGCTCATTGTAAAGTCATGTATTGAATTATAATGGACTCTCCGTCCTAAGGAAAAACTCGGCATGGGCACCAAATGACAAAGAGATTCTAACTAGGGTACCCATGTTTGGTAAGTATCTACCATTTATTAATGATGCTATTAATAGCCGATTTAGGTTTATGCATCGCAATAAATGGGTTCGTACCTAAGGCGTAGAAAATGGTAGTCGAAAGGTAATGCAAAAAATACACGATGGAGTAGATACCTATCTTATATGCTAGGTTATGAATATGCCTACCCGAGGAGATGAACGGCCAACCATGACGTTGAATCCGGAAGAAAAATGAGTCGAAACTACAAAAACCAGCTTAAAACCATTCTTGAATTAGTCCAATAGACAAAACAATAGCATAAAACTATATCAAGTGGGTAAAAAATGGCTTAGAAATAGTAATAAAATCAAAATTTACTGTATCTTTTTCATTTTTACCCAAATAGTGCAATTTGGAATAAAACACCTCCAGAATTCAAATGACGATTGCGGGAGCAATAGGCAACGGAATCACGCACCATCTGTACTAGGTAACTCTTCATCCCATCCTCTTCAATTTCAGTGGTTTACAATTTTAAGTTAGGTTCTATTTTGTTAGGTTTTAAGGGTGAAAATTGGGTTTTTTGGTATACGTGGGTTTCTCTAAATAGGTCGCGTATACGACTAGTTATACGCCCCTGTGTGAACTACAGGGGGCGTATATAAGGCCCTACCTACGACTGTTTGTAAATAAATCGCGTATACGTGCGCAAAAGGAAAAAAAAAAGATGTTTCTAACTTAAAAATGATTTGGTTTTTTGCTGGATGGTGTTGGAATGTAGAGAGTGAGAGCATGAGGAGGAAGATGCAGCAGTGGATCGAGATCCGGTGGCTCAAGCGGCTTTAAAAATATGTGGTTTATACAAGTTTTGGACTCTCAAAGGAATGAGGGCCCAAGTGAGGTTGTTGGAACTGCTGGTGGGCTATTGGGATCCTGATAGCGAGAGCTTTATCCTTGATGGACAAACATTAAGGATCGAAGTAGAGTACATCTACTTCTTGACTGGACTTTCGCGAAGAGGATAGGTTATGGACCTCAAGTCTCGCGGGGTAGGGAGTGGGTTGAAGGTCGAAGAATACATCGAGGCCCACTGTGTTGCAGGGACTCCCATGGTGGGAAGTCAAATCCCTATCCAGGCTATAGGTAACCTCATCCTGAAGATCATTGTGCTCATGCTTACCAAGATCATAGGATCAACCTCGTTGCATCAAGCATCAAGACCACTTATGTTTTACGCACTAGAGTGTGTGAGAACCACCGTCTACGACTGGTGTACCTCACTACTGACCAACATGAAAGGTCAATTGACAAAGTGCAAGCAGGGGGGAAACGAAACTTTGGGTTTGCCTCTATCCTTTGCAGCTTATTTTTCGAGTGAGTCCCAAGTCTGGGACCTACAGTGGAGATCATTCCTAGAGGACCATGTGATCTGGCTATGGTGCGATGGATCGAGGACATGAAATGGCAGGGGGGAGGTAGGGTGGTGACACCCTACAATAATGATTTTTTCTTCTTGTGGCAGAGACAAATCATAGCTCTGGATGAATATCCCTATGTGGGAATCGATTTCAGAGGAGATCCTGATATGCCACTTCCACCAAGAGATGCCTACAGCGCCATAGGTAAAAGTTTTTATATATTTCATTTTTTTTTTGTATTTTTGTATTAAAGAGGAAAAAAAATGTTTTTGGATGGTGTTATTAATTCGATACTTGTGCGATTGCAGATGTGGGTCCGCAACGGCCAGAAGGATTCCTACGACATAGGCGGAGGCACCAGGGAGATGAGGTAGTGGGAGGAGAAGTGGAGAGATTCCTACAGAACGTGCAGGGTAACCTGTCTCGTCTAACACAAAGGATTCCCATGGTTCAGGTGGAGGATCTACCTGAAGCCATGCAGTGGCAGGTTGTTGGTGTACCTAGAGCATGGGTATGACTCTTCTGGCGTCTCGTAGACGCCGTGGTTTTCTATCATGATACACATTCGGCGCCACAGGCGTAGATGTCATGGGACATGTATATCGGCTGTATTTTGAGGGTTTTAGCCTCAACTTTTGTAATATAAACACCGTATTTTTTGGAAATATATAAAGAGGGATCTTCGGCTTTACTCATATCTTACAATGTGTACATTGATTTAATGGTCTTCCTTGCTTTATTAATGTGACAAATGCCAATCTAAAACATAATTAGTGTAGGCATCAGATATATGATTGGAACTTCTAGGAATGTGGAAGTATGTAATAAAATCAAATTGTCATTCTAAAATATGTACCCGTAGGAATCGACGGAGTAACGTCAAATCACGCACATGATAACGGTCGTTCAACTGACATACGATTAACTGAGAATCCAGGAGAACCTCTAGAGAGCGAATACCATGTGAGATAGCATCGCGCAAAAGTTCTATGACGGCGCTATATTCGGACACATTGTTTGTGGATGGCCCTAGGCATATGCCACCTGAAGACACCAGTAGACCCTCGGGTGAGTAAATCACCCAAGCGAAGGAAGCCAAGTTCTGTGTATGATGAATGGCTCCATTTGTGAATCCTAGGTAGACCGAAGACTCCGTTGACATCTGTCAGCCAAAAGGGAAAACTCGATAAGCATGTTGAAGACAAAAAGAAAAAGATGTATATACACTAAATTTACATTAGTATACAAGGGATTTCGCTCAAGCCCAGGGCTCAAGCGTAATACCTTTTCAAGTAGAGCCCATTTCTGGGCTCGGCCAATTTCTTCCCTTCATAATCTTCCAATTCATAGGCTCCTTTTTCTAGAACATGTTGCACGATATAAGGACCATGCCACATGGGTTTAAACTTTCCTACCCCTAGCGGTTCTTTGGCTTGGTCATACAAAAGGAACAAGTCACCCTCAGTATACAATCGAGGACAGACAAACTTGTCGTATTGAACCTTGACACATTTTTTGTTTGCCTCGATAGCCGTAAAGGTGTCTCAACGCTGCTCGTCAAGACTCTCTAGGTGCACCAAGCGTCGCTCTAAATCTGAAGTGTCAGGTAGGAGATCGACTGCCAATTTGAGAGAAGGGATTCCACATTCAATGGGAAGTATCGACTCCACACCATGCACTAACTGAAAAGGGGAAAAAACAGTGGCAATCTTAACCGAGGTTCGGTATGCCCAAAGTGCGGGATACAGCATGATGTGCCAATCGGAATTATTTTGAATGACAGTTTTTTTCAAAATGGTCTTGAGAGACTTGTTGACGGTCTCTACTTGCCCATTTTCCTGGGGGTAATAAGGAGATGAGTGACCATGTTTAAACCCCATCCTAGACGCTAGTTCTACCATCATTTCATTCTGAAAGTGACTGTCATGATCATTGGCAATCTCACTCGGGATACCGAACCGAGAGATAATTTAGTTGAACACGAAGAAGGTTGCAATCTTCCCATCGGATTTTATAGTAGGCATGGCTTCGGTCCACTTGGTAAAGTAGTCGACAGCCACGATGATGTCTTGATGCCCCCCAGCCGAAGTTGGGTTGCAATCAACAAAATCTACCCCCCACTTGGTGAAGGGACCGACGATAATGACTGGGTGAAGAGGGGCTGGGTGCGAGCACATTTTTTGGGTGAACACCTGGCAGGGGTGACACTTCTTAATCGCTTCAATGCAATCTTTAAAGATTCTGGTTTCGATCCCCAATGGAGTCACCATTTCTATTACAATGGAAAAACTCTCTATGGCTAAGGGTAAACCACAACAGACAGGTATGACTGCAGAAATCAACTCAATTCCAACATATGCTATACAAACTAATGTGCAATACAAGAAAGATGCCTACCTCGATCCAACATTTGACAATGTTCCATCGTTGAGCACATTGACCCAAAGCTTTACACCTACGCGAAGTTCTCAACAAACAAGAAAAGCAAGTATATAGTGATGATATAAAAGGGGTTAGCACATCAGATAGCATAATCCGTTAATAAACATTACAAACACGCCCATGGATAATAATCATATATTTTCAAGGTACCAATAGGACAGGAAAGGAGTATTTCTATTAATAATTGATCAACAGAAGTGTCAACATTATAGACTTCAGTGTCAGCACAGTTCAAAACCAAGAAACCAAGTTCCTTCCAACTGGGTCCCCACCACTTCAATCCTCCACCAAAGGCAAGCTCNCTTGGGGGCTGAATATTGTGTTCAAACTTGAGGGACAAAGGGATGGAGACTCAATATGAAGTAATTTCTCCAGAGTAACTTTTCTCTCAAAGTTGAATGCTTTCTCCTTCTTTTCCATAGTTCAAAATTGTGCTCTTATAGCCTCCAGGATGCAACTGAAGAGCTGAGTCGGAACGTTTCTGGTATATGGAAGACCAAGGATCAGAGGTATTTTGTCGTGACATGGAAAACCAGCCTCATTTTGTATTTTTTGGCACAAATATCAATATACGTGAGTTGCAATGGAGTAGCAAGCGTATACGCATCTTACATAGCAATTAGGGAGCGTATATGTGGAAAAATGTATATTTTTTGCTCTAGATTCATCAAAAAGGGATAAAAAGTCTGCATAGGGAAATGGAAAAAGGCCCTCTGTGCAAGATAGCAATGGCGAGGCAAATCTTGCTATAACATCCTCTAATATCATCGAAAACTCTTCAACTCTGGAACCCTAGGTTCTAGGCTCCCTATATCCTTTTTCTATGTTGGTTTAGTAGTTTTCCTATGTTTTTATCTAGTTCAAGATTGAGCTATGACCATTTCAAACTCTTTAAAATCCATTACAGTTTACTGATAAAACATAAACAGACATTTCATGCCTAGTTTCCCCACTGGGGCAGGTTATTTTTATGTTTGAACCTAAGATACTATCATGGCCTCTCATGCCTGAGAACTTGTTGATCCTTTGTTGTACAAACTGTAAATATTAATATAGCTTCTTTACTTACAAAAAAAAAATATCACATGAGTGAAGCATAATCTAGTTATGGTAAATCTAGTCGAAGTTTGGATATTTGGAAGAATTGGAAATCAAAGTGTTGTAGCTCAAAGCTATACCTTGGTTTTGTGCACATATGCCATAAAATATAGAATATTGCCACTAAGATGAAATATTAAATGGTTGTTGTTGTGTTTTTCTCCACGCCTATGTAGATCCCCTTGGGGGAAAATATTTTTATGTATAAGTCTTGGAGCAAGGCCCCTTAAATTCTTTGTTAAATTTTTTTTTAGGGAGGGGAGGGAGGGTAAATGTTGAGGTGTGGAGATCCCACCCTCCACCCTTGAAATTAAGACTCAATGTCTTTGTTGCATTGTTTTTGAGTCACAGAGTGTTGATATTATGGTAGTTGTAGGAGGTATTTACCTCCACGTTTAAACCTGACGAGAATAGAATATTTCGGGAAGCAAGAAGAAACCATAAATAATTGATTAAGAACCCTAGAAGACAAGTCGGCTCAAAAGAATGATTTGTATTAGCTTATTAGCCTCCAAGAGAAGAAGTCGGCTAAAGGAAATGTTATATACTAAGTAATTAGCACCCAAAATGAGAAGTCAGACCAGGCAATCTGGCAAAAACAATATAAATATAGGAGGTCAGTCTTCATTTTGGCCAAGACTCTCAGAACTGCAGAAGTACACTTGTGCGCACTGCAGTTGGCCAATTTGTCCACAAGTCTTGGGAGCAGTTGCTGCCGGCAATTTTGCAATCTAAATTTTTTGTTTTTCTGGGTTGGACTCTCTGATCAGCGTTTGTTATTCTTGCTTGGTGCACTATCCTTGGAGAGAGGTGTGCCACCTTTGTTTGGCTATTAATCCTAGGGCTTGATTCCAGAATCATTCTCTGTCAAGGTTAAGGTGCTCGAGGGTGGCTTCGGCCTATGGTTGGGTGACAATATTGCTATATTGTCTATGGTTAAACGAGCACATCCATTATACTCTAATAGGTTATGGGCCCACACTATCTTCGGACAGTCTAACCACTGGAAGATAGATTGGGAGGATTTTCTCAATTGCAGTTGCAGTTGCAGCCAGTTTTTGTTGCAGCAATGAAACCCTATCCCTCTCGTTGAGGCACCTTAAGTGAAGGGATTGACCTCATTTCTGGATAGACTAGTGCGCCCTATCCTAGTGCATCTCCTGATACTTTCAGCAAGCTAAAACGTCAAGTTTGAGTTTTTGGTCAAAATCAAGGGTTGACCAGTTCAAAGCAGTTATGACTTACTCTGGTATCATCCTTGCCAAGAATAAAGTGTTGGATATCATGAAAGGAAATATTGTAGAACTAGAGTTTGAAGAAGGAAAAGAGAAGGAATCGCAGAATGTTGCAGATATGGAGAAGTTCAAAGACAATGACAACAATGTCATGAGTATCATAGTGAATTCTATAAAAGACCACTTGATACCCTACATCTCCCATCTTGATTTGTCTAAGAATATGTATGATGCCCTAACAAACCTCTTCTCAGTCAGAAACATTGGACAAGTAATGAGTCTGAAGAGTGATCTCTGTGACATGAAAATGAATGATGATGACAGCATAACATCATACTTTGTGAGAATGTCTCAGTTAAGAGATCAACTACAAGTTATTGAAGAGATCATTTCAGAGAAGGAACTGGTAAATATAGTACTCAATGATCTTCCCAAGACATGGGATGCATTTTCCGCAAGCATGAACACAAGGAAGGAGTATCCTACATTTGAGGAACTTTGGACTTGTTGTGCACAAGAAGAATCAAGGATTAGTGAAAAAGAGAAACCCCAAAAGGAATACGATGATCAAGCCTTCACAGCAAGGTTCAATAATTTCAGGAATAAAAGGAAGTTTGGCTCCAGGAAGAAATCAAATCAAGAGAAAGATATTTCAAAAATACAATGCTTCAACTGTTGAAAATATGGTCACTACAAGAATCATTGTCCTGAGCTAAAGAAAAGGAAGGAAACACACAAAGCATCATTTGCCAAAGAAAGGAAATCCTCAAAGAAGACCAAGCAGGATAAAACAGACTTCTTCTTCTAAGACAAGGTAACAATACTCTTCATACTTCTTGTACATACCATGTTTTTTGTACATATCTTGCATATATATTTCTTAGAATATAATATGTTCAAAGATAAACTATACTTATGGAAGAACAACAAGATAAGGATTGCTATCAGAATGACTACAAGTCAGGAAATACACATGAAAGGATGAAGTACATCAACAACCCCTGGTAAACAATTCATGTGGAAGTTATTACATAATTAACAGCTGCAAGATAAGCCGAAATCAGAATCAATCTTGAAGAAACCTAGAAGAAGAAAAGACAGAAAGAAGTCAGCAAATCAAGAAGAAATTGGAAAGAGACTTGTGACACTTTGCAGAAGGCAATAAGAATGCAGACAGAAACGTGGACTCTGTTAGATGGAGGGAGCCGATTATATATTTACAAAATAAGAGCATTCATTCATGCATGAAGCAAGGATTAGGAGGGAGCTAATCCTAAATTATATGATCTATTGAAGATGATAAAGTATTTATCCATGGTAGAAACCATGAAAATCAGCATGTGTTCAGTTTGACTTTAGAAGAAGTCTTAAAGTATCCCTAGTTGTCCATCCACATCCATGATCCTATGATGAAAGGAATAATTTGGAATCTTTAGGGAATGGAATCTATAGAAAACTCCATGGACCCAAGAGCTAAAGAAAAATATGAGGAAGAACATGAAGATTCTAAGAGAGAAAGAAAATCCAGAACAACCAATCACTGTATGGAGAATCACAAGACTACCAGACTGATCTGAATTCACTAAAAGAAATCAAGCAGAATAAATGAAAGTTGTGATGAAGAACAGTGTATGGAAGACTTATGAATTAAAGCATTGCGAAATCTAGAACCAAAGGTTCTCTTAGATAGAGGGAGAGGACTATGATGATAGCTTGTTCTAGACATACCTCTACATGAGCCATTATATCTTCCGCAATATCCATGGGTTGGAGTTTACATCAGATAAATGTAAGGAATTTTCTCAGAATAATTGAACAAGAAGCGTATGTAGAGCAACCTCAAGGTTTTGAGGTATACCAGAAAAAGAGACTTGTATACAAATGGAAGAATATATCATATGGATTCAAACAACTTGGTGCAGAGCCTCTAATGCATAGCATAAGCATGGTGAAAACTTTCTATAACAGAGATATTGTACCAGAATGGTTACTCAGAAGCTCAGGATGATGGATTGCTAATCCATGACAAACTCTCATGATGGCAGAAGAAGTATCACTTGGATATGTTCCAGTTTGACCCTTGCCACGATGTTATGAGCTAGCAGGAAATAAAATATGAATCCAACAATAATATACTATATTGATCAGAGATATATGAAGCCTTTAGATAAAACCAGTGTTCCAGAAAGACCGAATTACATTGAGATCAAGCATTACATTCTCCGTGATGAAGTCCATAAAAGAGAAGTGGTTCTCCAATATATGTATCTCCACAGATGAGTAGATAAGCAGATATCTTGGTAAGTCCTCTTTCCAAGATGAAAGAGTTTGCGTACTCAAGGTGGAGCTCGTGGAGATGACTTCCTTATTGAAAAAGGAAGAGATGACTCCCAGGTTGGGAGGGAGCACAGATGTGTTATTTATTTATGGACAGTCATTTTTCAGTTCAAAAATTGGTCCAGGATGAGCAATTCCCTTTCCAATTTGGAAAGTGGTTTAAGATCTCTGACAGACAGGCATTTTCCAGTTCGGAAAATGGTCCAGATCAAACGGTCATTTTGGTAATGAAAATGGTTCGATGGATTTTTGATGTACCATAGATAGTGATTCCCCTTGTGGCCAATGTGGGGGAATGGTCTAGGACAGTCTTTCTTCTTGATGGTCACTCTCAGTAGTGGTTAAGAAGACTGGTCCGCCTCGTTGGACAGTCATTCTTTTGAAGCTCACGGTTATGATCAGTTTCGAAGAATGGTCCATTTTGGAGGTTGGTGCAGGACAGTCGTTTCCTTAGGAAATGGTCCAGACAGTCATTCCCTAGGGAAGATTCATTCTCTCTAGGTTGAACTTTGTTTTGCCGGAGGAATGGTCCAGGTTCAGCAATCAGGGACATGCATTCCCTAGGGAAGACTCATTCTCTCCAGGTTTCACTTTGTTTAGTGCCGGAAGAATGGCCCAAATAGATGAATGGTCCAAGCTTATAAAAAAGGACATTTATTCTTCCTTGCTTGAGAAGAATAGTCCAGATAGCTCATCATTGATGTTTTACTCTCTGTGGGAAGATACTCTTCCAGATCTCACAGACGTGAGTGGAAGAATGGCCCAGATGATTCAGTTTATATTATGATATTGTTTCTGTGCAGTTTGATATCAGATGATATGATTGCCATGGAGACTATATGTCTTTGTACAGTAGATGTATGCTATTGTGGTGGATGTGTTCCACTGATTGTGAGTATATGTCACTGATCAAGTAGTTGTGTGCTACTTGGTGTGGTAGTGTACCACTGAATTGTAGTTGTATACTACTATGGATAGACACAGTTGTGTTCTATGGCATTGTTCTAATTTCCTTGCAAACTATCAGAAGTATTGAAATCAACTAGATGGATGATCAATGTACTAATGGACAGAAATTCTCCAGATGGGAAATGGTCATGAACAACTATTCTTTTAGGACATATGCTCGGATTAGAAGAATGGCTTGTGTATCACTCCTTGGAGTGAGTGACCTATTCAGCATCATGTTTGATTACTCAGATGGAGTATGGTTTCGAGAGATGATGCAGTTGATGTTGTCATATGACATTGATAGTGATGATGGTGCTCATAATCTAATCATGAGATATTTTATACAACTATGATGATGCTACCAGTTGAATGGTATGTTTTTGCTCAAGACCATTGCCTTCAAAAACCTCCCTAGCTAGGAGGGAGTGTTGATATTATGGTAGTTGCGGGAGGTATTTACCTCCACATGTAAACCTGACGAGAATAGAATATTCTGGGAAGCAAGAAGAAACCCTAAATAATTGATTAAGAACCCTAGAAGACAAGTCAGCTCAAAAGAATGATTTGTATTAGGTTATTAGCCTCTAAGAGAAGAAGTCGACTAAAGGAAATGTTATATACTAAGTAATTAGCACCCAGAATGAGAAGTCGGCCCAGGCAATCTGGCAGAAACAGTATAAATATAGGAGGCCAGTCTTCATTTTGGCCAGCACTCTCAGAACTGCAGAAGTACACTTGTGTGCACTGCAGTTGGCCAGTTTGTGCACGTCTTGGGAGCAACTGCTGCCAGCAGTTCTGCAATCTTAATTTTTCATTTTTCTGGGTTGGACTCTCTGACCAAATTTTGTTATTCTTTCTTGGTGCTCTATCCTTGGAGAGAGGTCTGCCACCTTTGTTTGGCTATTAATCCTAGTGCTTTCTTCCGGAATCATTCTTTGTCAAAGTTAAGGTGCTCGGGGGTGGCTTCGGCCAATGGTTGGGTGACAATATTTCTATATTGTCTATGGTTAAACAAGCACATCCATAATATTATAACATAAAGGTCCCACCCTCCAGCCCAAGTATTTTATGTACATTTAATTTTGGATCGAGGAGTGCCCAACCTCCACCCCCAAAGTTTTGGACTTAAGACGAGGTTAGAGAGAGCCCATAATCCACCCACAATCTTTTATTGTCCCATGATTGGGGCAGAGGTTGAATGTATTTTTCACCTCCCAATCCATGCATTACCTTTGCTCCAAAGACTTCCACCCCATGCTCTCATTCCACCTTTACTCCATCCTCCACCCCTTGCTCCATCCTTTTCCCCATATCCCTTCTCTCCACATTCCATTCACCTTCTTGCTTCGTGCTTTACTTTCTCTTAGGGTTGAGGGTAGGAGGTAATCCATCCTTCACTTACTTCCACCCCACATTCCATCCCTCATTCTCCCCATATATCGCAATTGGGTGATGATGTGGACCCAATATTTTGATGAGTCAATGGAAAACTAATAGGTGGTGATAGGTAACAAGGTGGTGATGCCACATGGAAACCAGATGATGACTTAGAACATGGGTGTGAGTGCATGGTCTCCTTGTAAGTGGAAATTGGGTGATGATGTGGACTAAGATTTTAATGAGTCAATGGAAAACTAATAGGTGGTGATAGGCAATAACGTGGCGATGCCACATGGAAACTAGATGATGACTTCGCACATGGGTGCGAGGGCATGGTCTACCCATATGTGGAAATTGGGTGAAGATGCAGACCCACTATTTTAATGAGTCAATGGAAAACTAATATGTGGTGATGGGTAACAAGGTGGTGATGCCACATGGAAACTAGATGATGACTTAGCACATGGGTGCGCGAGCGTGGCCTCCCTATATGTGGATATTGGGTGATGGCGTGGCCCCAATATTTTAATGAGTCAATGGAAAACTAATAGGTGGGGATGCCACATGGAAACCAAATGATGACTTGGAACATGGGTGTGAGGGCATGGACCTAACAGGTGAAAATCAGTCATGTGGTGACCATCAAACAAAGTAGTGGAGATAGGTGATGACTTGGTATAGGAGTGCAATGAAGGTGGCATGACAGGAGGCGACCAAGGGGAAAACAATTTAGGTTAGCATGTATGATGAGGGAGTGTGTATAAATTATGATGCATGCACAATATAGTGGGAAGTGATCAATATTATAAACCATAAATACTTTCTCCACACAATGTGTGTGGTACAAATATTTTCCCACTAGATCTAGAGGTCAAAGATGACTTGCAAAAGATCCAACAGTGATTACACTATGAATTTTCAGAGAGCATAACTTGGTCCATAGGTAGCCAAATTGAGAAAATGAGGGATCAATGGAAATCTCTTTAGGAAAAGAATCAGATGGCACTATCTTCATGAGGTAAAATAGTCAATTTTGCATGTATTTTTGTCATGTATAACATGAGCTATTCCACTACTCTAACAAAATATTTGAAGGCATCATGAAGCACCTTGGTATGGGATGTTTGGCCTTTGATCACATTATCAAGAAAAGGATAGAATACAAATCCATAGCTACATAACATTAATAGGAGAAAAGATGCATTCCATGTCAAAAATGACAAGGGGAATCAAGTAAGGCAGATGGGAATTGAAATGGGTAGGGCCAACTTGGAAAAGGATGCTATTGGTGGTCTTAATGCATGAGAAGAAAAAATGATAAAGGAGAAAAAGTAGGACATTCTGAAAAGGGGGGATCTCCAAATTTTCTAAATCGGGAAAAGAGCTCTAATGAGGTAGACTCACTCACCCACAAAAGACCTAAGTTGAGGATTCGCCACTCGGGCTATATGTTTGTCCTTCTTAATTTTGTAATCCCTTTTCTAATTCCATTGTCCCTTCTTCTTCCCATAATATCTTCTCAAATATTATTACACCATGCCTTGGGCACATTTTGACATTTTATATCTCTTCTCCCTTTTCAGATTGTATTAAGTTATGACACAATCCAAATAAAGAGTATTGGACTTTGTTTCATGTAGGATTTTGATGTGTTTGCCTTGTTTTTTTAAACTGAAAATGATTATCGTTTGTATTAACAATTCAATGCGATCATACCTTACAACAAATTAATACAAAGCAAGGTCCTTCCAAATAATAGAAAATTTTCAGGGGATCCCAAAAACACAAAATTATTTCCCAGCAGTTGACGTATTCTAGTTGTTCTATAAGTATACCTATAAAGTGGACTTGTGTATTATCTCACAAACTGTTGTAATAAAAATATTGTTTTTTAACTCATTAATAAAAAAACATGAGTTTAAGTGAATTCATGCCCACTGAGGGATTCCTACTTGATGGCTAGCTAGTGAGTGTGATCTAAGTCTACTTGTTATGTCTCACACAAAGCACATCTATCGAAATGGCAGTGACAGCCCATCATTATTTCTCCCCACCACAAAGGAATCCTTAGACAGTTTCCACCACCTAGTCCTCATGCCCAAATCCAAGAAAAGCCTTCTTATCAATAAAAGGAAAATGTTTTGTCATATCTTGTTTCATAGGTGATTTAGGCTTTGCTTGCCTGGTACATTTTCATGTTCTAAATCTATCAATGAATAGGACTTCAATGAATGTATTATAGGTTAGTGTATAGTTGGACATGCGGTTTACTCTTTGTAGGTAGGGTAGGGTATGTATACCTTCGTAGACTTTACCAGTCAAATCGTTGGGTGGAGGGGGGTCCCTTGTCCCACAAACAAGGGGGTCTCATACACCAATTTGGTGTGCTGGCTTGGTCGTGACCTTAAAAACAGATTATTATTATTACTACTATTATTACAATGAGATAAAGAGAGAATCAACTCTCAGTTAGGCTGGTTTTCCTAGTTAAGAGTTTCTAGGACAAATTTTGTGTATTGTGCCATCGTTATTTTGTGTGTTTTATATTATGTTAGTATTGCTTTTCTTAAAAAGGTTTATCAAACTCTTCATGTATTTCTTCAATAACTTATGCATCTACACATTTAAATATATGTATGTCATTTAGTTTAGAGAAAGGTGCCTAATGGGCAAGGGATTTTTTGTGGTTATGCTCTCTCTCTCTCTCTCTCTCTCTCTCTCTCTCTCTCTCTCAGGAGCTATAGTTAGGATGTGCTCTCATAGAAATATCTGAAGAGAATTTANTGAGGACTCTTCTCTCAAAGCCTAGACTAGGAAGATCTCAAACATTCCATGAATGCCTTGGCATTGTTTCTTTCCCAGGGAGAACATTTCAGAGAACAATATAAAGTATTTTGAAACAGAATGACTCTAATTACCCCACATGTATGGCCTAGGGCCTTGTAATACTGGTAAATTATTAATACTTACTCTTTTGTAGAAAAAAAAAAAAAGTGAAGCCAAAAGGGACATGTTTGAAAAAAAAAAGTCATTTATCTGGGTTCAATTTTTTTCAAAAAACAAATATGTGATTGAGGTCACATGCAAGTCTTAAATGAGTTAGAGAGAAGATTACCTTCCTATTACGATAGCTTAGCCAAACAAAAATGCTTTGATTAATGGTTTGTTCTTAAAAGTTAATCTTGCATATTCAAGCCAAATGTAATGCTTTGGAGATTGTAAGACGCACTTAAAAAAATGGTAACCTAATGTCTTCCTATCACAAGTTGGGGCCATGGCGGCTTAGTCAAACAAAAATGCTTTGCTTCATGGTTTTACCCTCGAGAGTTGTCTAGCATATTCAGTCCCAATGTAATGTTTTTGGAGTTTAAAAGAAACAAATTAGAAAGGTGGCGACCTACTATTAGGTATTTATATCCCAACAAGGAATAATGATTAGTATCTAGGTAAAACCAGTATTTGTTATGATCATGAATTCTAAAGCCAAAGTAAGGTTTATGACAACACATTTATACAAGGAATTCTTTCTTTTCAGAAAATAATAAATGTAATTATGCAGAATCAATCTATTTTCAAAGTAAAATTATTCTAATTATGTATTTTATTTTCAAAATAAAATTATTTTCAAAAAATAATTAATGTAATTATTTGTTGTATCATGCTGCTTGTAAGTGACAAATAATTTAAAGCAGACTTGTTCTCTTAACGGTTTTGTTGTTTTTTTGAATTATTTGTGTTTTTATAAAATTCAAACAATTTGTAAGATTTCAATTGTTGTTTGTTAGTGATAAATAATTTAAAGCAGACTTGTTCTCTTAACTGTTTTGTTGTTTTTTGAATTATTTGTGTTTTTATAAAGTTCAAACAATTTGTAAGATTTCAATTGTTGTTTGTTAGTGATAAATAATTTAAAGCAGACTTGTTCTCTTAACTGTTTTGTTGTTTTTTGAATTATTTGTGTTTTTATAAAGTTCGAACAATTTGCAAGATTTCAATTGTTGTTTGTTAGTGACAAATAATTTAAAGCAGACTTGTTCTCTTAACTTTTTTGTTGTTTTTTGAATTATTTGTGTTTTTATAAAGTTCAAACAATTTGCAAGATTTTAATTGTTGTTTGTTTTCCTTTGCTAGCTTAGCAGCCTTGTTTCCTCATTCAAACTTTCAGTTGCTTCCTATTGCAATCCTCAACACATTCACTGATGTTTGGCTGATCTGCATACAGTTTTAGGTAGCGCTAGTTGCTTGCCCCATTTGCAATTTCTGATGTTTCGAGTTGCTTACTGCATAATCTAGGTGTGATATTCAACCTATTTAATACATCTTTGAGATTTTCATCAAATTTCCATTTCAGTGATTCATGGTAGAATTACATTCCTTTTTGGAAATTAAAGGTTGAATTATCTTTTCAATTTTGATATTGTTTACTGTCTGATTATTTTATATGTCAAATGTATGTCTTGTCAATACCTTTTCTTTGGTCCCTGAGGTGTAGGACAGTTGGTGACGAAGTGTGCTGTTAAGATACTCAGTGATGTTAAAGTCACCTATTTGAAACCTGATCCCCTAGTCTTGCAAGTATTTTTTGAATATCTTTGTTTATAATAGCATCTCCATATTTAGAAGGATTTTTTTCAATCTCTTTGTTTATAATAGCTAAGGTAAATTTTACAATTTAATATGGATAGGTAATTAATTTGGATTTGGTTGTATTTAAATAAATGAGGTGTATTTTACAATTCAATTCAATATGGATAACTGAAATGAAAAAAAAAAGTTGAAATACTTAAAAGAAAAATCTACCATAATAATAATAAAATAAACTGAAACAGAAATCCATCTTATCCCTCAATCTTTTAAGCATAATTTTTTTTTATCATTTTTGTGTTTAATAGATCCAGAATTAAAATCAATCTATCCTCATTACAAAATTCTCACCTTCAAATCTTTCCTTATGTAAAGTATAGATAATATTATTTGTGACCAAACTTTTGTGGCAACATTCTCTATAATGAATGTATATTTTTCTTGAATTTTTGCTAATAAATTGCATAATTTATGTTATTTATTGTTATCCTTGACAAGTTTATGTTTATGTTTATGTTGATCGGTTTTATTTTATGCATTTATCTTAAACATAGAGAACACTAGTTGGGGCCAAGATTAGAAAGTTAACAAGCTTACATCTTATGTAGTACTCCATAATTACTCTATTAATATGTATTACTCTATTAATTAATTATGTAGTACTCCATTTTGATAATGTTTGAATATAATATAATCACCTAGTTGGCGCTCAAAATTAGAAAGCTAACAAGCTTACATCTTATAGAATTAATTATGTATTACTTCATTAATTAATTATGTATTACTCCATTTTGATAATGTTTGAATATAATCTAATCATTTCATTTAGTGATTGTAGTTGTACATCTTTTAAAAGTGGAAGCAAGGTTCATTTTTTTATATTCAAATTTAAGCGGATATGATGTATTAGTTCATTTGAGCTTTGTGCTCATCATTTTTAAAATGGATCCCAAACTTTGGTTAACTCATCAACTAGTGGTCTAGTGTGTTTAATGATATTTTTCCAGAGTTATTGACAAATAACATTTTTTCCTTTCTACCCTTTACATTGCATCAAAAAAGTATGACCTTTGTAATATAAATATTTTTGTAAATTACTAAAACATTATCTTTTGTTGTTAAGAGAAAAAAATTTCGAGAGACAATGGGATTGTGGTTCGGTGGTGAAGGCAATGGAATATTAGGGCACTTACCAAGGCTCGGTTCCCCTAAAAGATCAAGTAAGTGGTCCAAGTCCTAAGTGAATTTGACAAAAGAATAATGTTTAATTGAGGCAATGTTGCCAAACAAAGTTCTTTGATTAATGGTTTGTTCTTCAAGGATCATATTGCATTTTCAAACCAAATGAGCCCCAAGGGTTAGCTAAGTTGGTTCAACCCTTTCTGCTAAATCATAATTCTCAAGAAGGACATTGGATCCATTCCCATTGAGCTCTATGCAGTAGTAGAAACTAGCGATTAATACCACTCTCCATCTAGAAACGTAGAGAAAAGGGGGGAAATCCATGGGGTGTTGGCAAGGCACTTTTGATTGGCCGCAGGAGAGTGAGGGGAA
The DNA here is from genome assembly GCA_032191745.1 of Picea mariana. Lineage (NCBI taxonomy): Eukaryota > Viridiplantae > Streptophyta > Pinopsida > Pinales > Pinaceae > Picea > Picea mariana. Next base: position 15,733 of record JASDQU010588971.1, on the reverse strand, counting down.
TTATTTGTCCAAAAAAAATAAAAACTCAAGTCAAATGAAATGCTTTTGTAGTTATAGGAAGCACTTTAAAAACATGTGGTGAATTAATGTAAGGTATTTATATCCTAAAATATAACATAGAATAATAGTGAGTATGAAAGTAGAACTAGTATCGTTTAAAAAAATCATGCATTGGGGATTAAAGTATAAATTTGAGGTGATTTTGATGAAAGAGTACCTTGAATTATGACAATTTAATCGAAATATAAATATTTTGAGTAATGATTTTCCCAAGTTCATCTAGCATATTCTATCTAATTGTAATTTTTTTTTAGAATGTAAAAGCACATAAAAATAATAATAACCTACTATAAATTATTAATACCCAACATGGAATAATAATAAATTGGAATAGAGCCAATGTAACTTATGATGGTGAATCCTAAAGTCAAAGTAAGATTTATGACTATGACAATGCATTTTTCAAAGCAATTCTCTCTTCTTACAAGGGAGAATGGTAAATGAAATTATAGAGAAATAAAATCACAAAAATGATGTCAAAGTTGAAGTGTTATTCCACACAGAGTTAGACTCGAAATTTGCTTACGCCAATGTGTAGGTATTTTTGCTAGACCCCAAAATTATGGGCATATGGCACTTCAAATGTCAAATGGAAAAGTTATGGCCCTTCAAATTTGTTTGTTAGTGATTTTGAAATTTCTTTAAAATGGAAAGAGAGTGCGCAACAAATGAGGACAAGTCAAGTAGTCCTTGTTGATTCCAGTCTCTATTATAGGCCACCCCATTTAGATTAGAATTCATTGCAGTCTATTGCATGTAGGTTTGTGTTACTTCTACAATGAAGTCAATCTGGATTTTGCACCAAATATTTCTTGTTTTTGTGGTTTTAGACTATCATTTGGCACATTATGACATGTAATACCAATTCTATTCAATAGTTGCGTTACTTCAGGTTGCAATAGGAAGTAAATCTTCAAACATTTTGGCTTAAATGTCCAAAGGAAACATTGTTAGTGACTATGCAACTACCATTGTATGCTTGAGGTAGATATAAATAGAGAAAATGGAGAAAAATCAATTATTGTTCAAAAAAGAATGTTCTTTTAAAAAATATTTTTTTTAAATAGGATGTTTTTTCAGGCTTTTTCTATATGGTTAAAAAGGAAGGTTAAATGACTATTGTAGAAAATCAGTAACAAAATCACACTAACTCCATAGGACTTTTGTCAAACACTTAGTAAACACATATTTATGTCTTAAATGAACTCTGAATGTAAAACCCACATACAGTTATATCATAATTAGGAACACACATTACTAAGCAAGTATTGCAGTGAAAAATAACAATGAACAACAATCACAAAAACACATGTGCACACCCAGATTTTGGCAACCAGCCAGGGAAAACACTAGTTTGGGGAAACCCACCAAGAGAGATTTTATTAGCAGCTTCGGGAAGAATTTAAATGCTACAGCAGTCATACATGGTAGCAAGAGACAACTTACAGATACCCACAACAGTCCCACTTTTTGTCTAGAAAATCGTGCCAACAAGTCTATATTGTTGTACGTCCCTCCTCCAAAAAAACACCTTGAAAAACGTTCCCACATTCTGTTGTACGGACAGAACAGTACAGCCCTCTTGCAGCGAAGAATACTCCAAAACAGCCTTGAATTTTGTGCCAGCAAAATGCCTCAAAAATCATGCCCTTCTTCCCTGTTGTAGAAATTATACAGGTCCGTACAGTACGACCTTAAACAGTAGCAATACACTCATCAACTTTTCACGTAGAAAATATTCTTGGGAAATGTGCCCAAACTCTCTTGAAATCAGTGCTAACTCCACTGCAAACAAATTCTTCCAAGCTCTTTCCAAAATCTCTCAAAGCTTGTCTTGCACACTACCCTAACTTATAACTGAAAATGACTTTTCATCTTCCCCATCCCTAAATCCAATGGCCAAGATCTAATCTTGCCTTTACAAGATCAAGGGACATGATTCATTTCCTCCAAAATAAATCACTTACATTTATTAAAGTAAAATTCCACTTTATGACATAAGTGCACTTTATGACATAAAGACACTTTAATAAAATATTAGAAATGACACTTTACAAAAAGTCACTTTAATAAAATAGTCACTTTATTACAACTTTATAAAACACCTATTACAAAGTCAAGTGCCTAGTAGTGCAAATGCAAGGTTACTTCCGCATACAAGACAAAACATGTGGAGTACCTCCCGAGCTATAAAAGCTAACACTCCCTCTTAACGAGGGATGTACTCGTTGCCATCACCATCACCTAGTCATGTCTCAAATCCATCACATTGTTCGTAGTAGGATCTCCCTCTGAACCTGGATCCAACCTCAACACCAGTACAGAACTCGAACATGAAGAGCTCTTGTTGGAAACCACTCTAAACCCTGAGCTCCTAGGAGAATCCACTCCACCCTGAGCTTCTGTCCACTCACACCAGTTGAGCCTCATGTCGATGCTCAGAAGAGACTCCCTCTCTTCCCTCGGATATCGAGATTGAATCCTTGGGCCGAGTGCAGTCTCAGGAGCCTCCTTCTTTTCATCTGACTCATCTCCAACTGTAGGTTGTTCTCGAAAAATGTACAACCTATCAACCTAGTCACCAATCAATTGTGGCTCGACCAGGTCCACTCCCTCTCTGTAGATAAGGACATGTCCACCCTTGAACAATGTCGCATATCCAGCATCTCCCAAGGCTAACACCGAGAGCAAGTTAACCCTCAACCCTAGTACAAACAGAACCCCATCAACTTCTAGGAGTTCTCCAAACTCGAGTTGGAATCTGATCTTTCCAACTCCACGAATTGCTCATGTCATTCCCCCTTCACTTTCAACTAGCAGGTCTAGACCTATCTCTGTGTTACTGAGAAATATACGCCATATTCTTGTCATATGACATAAGGCTCCATTGCCAATGATCCATCTATTGTCACTCACAAATCCAGTACTCCAAGCACTTGAAACGAGAATGAACAATGAGAATTCCATATCAAACTTGTCTGCAAATTCCTCTATTGTTGTTGTAGTTGGTACAATTGGCCCTTCCTCCTCCTCCTTCTTCCCCTCCGGACATTGAGATGCAAGGTGGCCATACTTGTTGCAAACGAAGCATCTGACTTTGCTCAAGTCTTTCTCGGAACTCCTCTACTTACTTTTGTTCTTTGTCGCAAGAGCCATATTCTCTCCATCAACTCCATCTTCCCTCTGTCCACTACTCTGAGATCCTTCTCGGATCTCCTCCTGAGTGAAATCATCCCACAGTTTGTTCCAATCTGGAATATATTCCTGGCCCAGCACACACTTCACGAAGACTTCTCATTCATTGGTGAAGCCTTTCAAGGCTATCCTCACCAACTTTAAATTTGAAATGACCTCCCCAACTGCAGCTAAATCTTTCACTTGTGCTACCCGTGTAAGATAATAAGCCACACTCCCACCCTCATTCATCTTAGTATCATGTAGTTTGTCCTTTAAGGCCATCTTCTGGTTTTCATTCTTTGCATCATACAAGTTTTTCAGTGTCTCCCACATCTCATAAGTTGTCTTCTTCTCAACTAAGTGTGGGATAAGTGAGTCCTTCACTCATTCAGAATAAGCCTTTGAGCTTTGGCCTCCTTTTCCTCATGAACATCCAAAGCAATAGGGTTTGTTCTGGGAACAACAACTATGGTGTTGACAAAGCTCCAAATTTTGTTCTCCATGAGAATAGTTGACATCCTAACTTTTCATTGCAAATAGTTAGAAATCCCATCCAATCGGTCCCCATACTTGATGCAAGTATCCATCTCCATGTCAATTGTTCAATGGAAAACAAACAATTGTGTTCCCCCCTTCAAAACCTTTCCAAAACTGCTCATTGTAACTCAGAGCACCTGCTCTGATACCATGTAGAAAATCAGTAACAAAAGCACACTAACTCCATAGGACTTTTTTCAAACACATAGTAAACAGAGATTTATGTCTTAAATGAACTTTGAATGTAAAACCCACATACAACTATATCATAAGCAAAAACACACATTACTAAAGCAGAAAATAACAATGAACAACAATCACAAAAACACGTGCACACCCATATTTTGGCAACCAGCCAGGGAAAACACCAATTTGGGGAAACCCACCAAGAGAGATTTTATTAGCAGCTTCAGGAATAATTTAAACGCTACAGCAGTCATACATGACAGCAAGAGACAACTTACAGACACCGGCAACAATCCCATTTTTCTGTCTAGAAAATCATGCCAACAAGTTTGTATTGTTGTACGGCCCTCCTCCAGAACAGCACCTTGAAAAATGTGCCCACAGTCTGTTGTATGGACAGAACAGTATGGCCCCCCTACAACAAAGAATACTCCAAAACAACCTCGAATTTCATGCCAACAAAATGCCTCAAAAATTGTGCCCTTCTTCCTTGTTGTGCGGACTGTACGAATCCGTACAGTACAACCTTCAATAGTAGAAATACACTCAACAACTTTTCACACATAAAATCTTCTTGGAAAATGTGCCCAAGCTCTCTTGAAATCAGTGCCAACTCTGCTGCAAACAAATTCTTCCAAGCTCTCTCCAAAATCTCTCAAAGCTTGTCTTGCACACTAGCCTAGGCTCTCTCTTATAACTAAAAAACACATTTCACCTTCCTCATTCCTAAACTCAATGGCCAAGATCTAATATTGTCTTTACAAGATCAAGGGACATGATTCATTCCCTCCAAAATAAACCACTTACATTTACTAAAGTAAAATTCCACTTTATGACATAAGTGCACTTTGACATAAAGTCACTTTAATAAAATATTAGAAATGACACTTTACAAAAAGTCACTTTAATAAAATAATCACTTTATTACAACTTTATAAAACGCCTATTACAAAGTCAAGTGCCTAGTAGTACAGATGGAAGGTTACTTCCGCATACAAGACAAAACATGCAAAGTACCTCCCAAGCTATAAAAGCTAACAACTATCAACCACTAGTCATTTCTTCATGAGATTATAATTTATAGTAAATAGATCTAACTATATACTTGGGTGTTTAACTTGCTTTTACATCAAAAATATTATCTCCAAAGAAAAGAAAAGCATTAAGTAACAAATTACATTAAAATGGTAGTCAAGTTTTCATTTTGCTTAGTTCTTAATTCTTAGACCATGTATAATATGCTAAGAGAATTGTTTCAAATTTCTCCCTTTCTAACACTTAGATTTATTGTTTTATACCTAGATGATTATTTATTTGAAATTTGATGCTAGTAATCAACATTTTTTTGATGTGTCAAGTTGTTTGTGAAGTGACAAACAATTCATAATTTATAATTGATTTCTTTTCAAGTGAGTTTTTCCCTCAACCGTTTGTTATTTCTTTATTTAATTGTTTTCTTATAAACCTCAAAAGAATTTGCAAGATTTCAAACTGTTCAATTGTAATTTGTTGTCCTTTGGTTGATTAACATCCTTGTTTTCTCACTCTGGCTTTTATTTACTTCATGTTGATTAGTTGGTTGCCTTCTTAGACACATTTATTGATGTTTGGCTGATTTGCATACATTTTTAGGTAGTGTTATTTGATTCCCCATTTGCAATCGCTAATGTTTTGAGTTGTGTATTTCATACTTCTAGGTGTAATATTCAACACCTTAATATATCTTTGAGAGTTTCTTCAGATTTCCATTTCAATGATTCAAGGTAAAATCATATCACCCTTTTAAATTAAGGTTGAATCATCTCTCTTTTAATTATGAAGACAGTTTACTAGTAGGTTAGATTCAAGGTCAAATCATATCACCCTTTTAAATTAAAGGTTGAATCATCTCTCTTTAATTCTGAAGATAGTTTACTATTTGGTTATTTTGTATATCAAATGTATGCCTGGTCGATATCTTCCTTTCACTTTGGTCTCACATTTTGCTGGTTTTTGAATTTGCCAAAAATAATTAACTTTTACCTTTGTCAAGACTGTCTACTAATTTGGCAACAATTGTTTAGAAGAAATTACGTCATTGGCAAATCATTGAAATGGCTATTGATATACCTTATACCACTTGTTGTTGCATGGAGGATCTAGAGTTTTTGTTCCAAGGATCTTTGTTAATATTTTCATCTACAATACTTATTATATAGTGAGTGACCTGGATTTGATAGCATAGAGATAAATGAGGTGCATTCTAATATTTAGTATGGATGAGATCTAATGTTAATAAATTGAAATGAGAGAAAAGTTGAGAACAATAAACTGAAATGGAATGAATATAAAGATCTTAATGTAGTTTCAGTCTCACTGATTTTTCAGCCAATGTTTAATGCCCAAACCCAGTTTTATATCAGCAAATAAAACTTAGCAGAAAATTAATTTCAGAATTGAAACATGAGAATTATGAACATCATTTATAACGCAAAAATAAAATATCAGCAGCATATAAAACTCAGAAAATATTGACACGGATATTTTCGGTGTAACTTTGACCCTAGAAAAACCCACAAGGGGAAAACCAGTGAGAGAGAGAGATTTTTATTATTTAGGAGCTTCAGAGAATTATGTTACAGCATATTCATCTTCAGAAATTTAAATGACAAACTTATCTCGATAATCGTGCCAAGTCTTCACACAGGAAATAAGCCAAACTCCTCAAAATTCTTTCTAGAATTTTCTGCACAAAATTGCAGGTCTGCTCCTCGATTCATGTGCCTCCAAAATGTTGTATGTATGCATCGAAATACATGCCAACAGCTTCATCAATTTTCTGGGTGCATTAATGGTTGTACAGCCACCTTGAAAACCGTGCCAAACTTTCCAAAAAAACCACATTGCAACCTGCCTCGATTTCTATGCCAAGAAAGAACTGTACTGACCTGTGCGAAATCCGTACGGTACGGATTGAGTACGGTTGTCTGTCCCTCCTTGAAAACTATGCCAAAGTACGATTGTACTGACTGATAAAATTCGTATCGTACGGACAGAATTTAATGTTGTTCTGTTTCTTGATTTCTGTGCATACAAAAGATTGTACGGACCTTGGAATCTGTGTTGTACGGCCTCCTGTAAATGTTGAACTCCTTGCCTCGATTTCTGTGCTAATAAGTTGCCTTGGAATGTGTTCCCTAGCTCTCAGAAATGGTTGTTCTCTTGCTGCTCAAAAATGCTCTCTCAAACAATGAATCAACAACCCAACAATGGGTGCGCCCTCCAACCTAATCAACCTCATGAGGTAGGTGAGGAGTTTTCTAATCCAATGGTTGAGATTAGATTTGATGTCTCTTCATTCACCCTCACTAAAGTCATAAAGTCACATTTTAATTTGCATCTCACAAATTAAATGACTAGGGCCCACATTAAGCACTTTCTCACATCTTAGGCACCTAGGGATGAGAAACACTTGCCTAGGTACTTTATTTAATTAAAAAATTTAACACTCCCTCTTATCGAGGAAAGCGTTACTCACCACTCCAAGCTTGTCCCTGAAAAATACAAACTTGTCTCTGCCCAATGCCTTGGTGAGTATGTCTGCAACCTGCTCCTCTGTAGATATGTATTGTAGCTCCACAGCTCCTCTCT
>JASDQU010588969.1:54780-82744 GCA_032191745.1 Picea mariana | reverse complement strand
TCCAAGAGATGCGCCACCCTTCTTCTCCTCTATCCAACTTGAAAATGCAACTTGCCTCATAAGAGAATGAGCAAGTGAAGTGTGTGTTAGAAGTGAGGTGCTAGCCTCTTATTTATATCAATCTGGCATGTGTGAAGAGTCACCATCTAGCAGGGCCGACCTCTCACACTGGGTGGGTAAATCCACCAATAATTAAATCTGGCCCTTTCATTATAACTGTTGGGGCCAACTTCTTATTCTGCACATTATAATTGTCCGATGACCAATCCGCAAAAGGGGATTTGGTCCTTATACAATTACCGACTTGGTTAATCCTCAATGGGGATTAATCTAATAATAATAATAATAATAATGACATGATTAATCCACAATGGGGATTTAATTCAACAATAAGAATGCTCTTCGCAGTTACATTATTTCAACACCTACCACCCTGGTTTTTCTGGCTACAACCAAATGGAAGCTACAACTCCTTGTGTTCAAGAACCCACTTGAAACTCTGAGGACAACAATCCTCCCTAACACCTCCCAACCACCCTGATTATAAAAACTTTGTTACAAAAACTTGTTACAGTGATACAGTGTTTGTCAATGGCTTACTAGTCTCATCACTTTTTTGTTACACTACTCTACTCTGCCTACATCAATGTCTTCCTGTTTGCATCTTCTTGAGCTTTCTTTTCTTTTGATCTGTTTCTGCATGCGCACCTTGGTCTTCTCTTCCTATATTAGATATGCATTTCTATTCTATGTATTTCTTCTTCGCTTTATGCTCTGTGCAACATCTCCCTTCTATGTGCTACACCTATTCAGTGTGCTTCAGCTCCTGCGCATTGGCTGCTTCTACCTGCATGAATAACTCTTAACAACAACAACTCTCTCTTCTCTATTTTGCGTATATTTATCATGCTAGTCCTCTGCCAGATCATACACCTAACTCTTCTTCCTCTCTGGCAATTATCCTGAGTTTTTTCTTCATTAGTGGTTGTTATGATGAGACTATTTGTCATTAGTGGTCGTTCCTGAGATTCTTTGCCTTTTTATGGCAGTGCGACCCTTCATCTTCTCTATCATAGTTGAGCTTATCCTCTCTGTTACAGTTACAGAATTCAACACTTTGCCATCTATCAACTGTCTCTATGATGAGTCTTCATTCCACTGGCAGTTACCTCAAGACTCTTTGGCTCCTCTCGCGATCACCCTACAACTACTCGAATTCTTTGCCAGATGCAATCACTCTGTTCTAGAAGTTACTGAGAAAACCTCTGCGTGCTCATCCCTTTGGGGCCTTTTCCCTTTCTGAGAAATCTACATAGTGGGCACTATCTTTTCTGGCTAATCCCCTTCCTTTCACATGACCATCGGCGGTGACCATATGCCTAACCAATAGTCATTTCACGATTTCACGTTTCGGGTGATCGACTGTGAGTCACCTCGATTTTCCCAACTTGCAAATCTTTGAGGTGGAGCCTAGCAACACTAGCTATTTCCATTCTCTTCCTCTTATGTGACCACTGGCTGTGACCACAACCCTATTCGAAAATGCATTTCTCGATTTCGTGTTTCGGGTGATTAGCTGTGAGTCACCTCGATTTTCCCATCTCACGAAACTCTGAGGTGGAGCCTAGAAACACTAGCTCCTCCCTTAACCTTCATAAATGTGACCATGGTTGTGACCATGGCTGTGACCACAGGCCTAAATTTCAAAACTACGCTTGCCATATCAACGGTCCATGATTATCTGTGATCCGACGACCCAGATCATTTCGTGACTTTGCATTTCGGAGATTCTATTGCGAGTTGCCTCGATTCTCCCAAATCGTGAAATCCGAAATACTCCATATCAAATCAACGGTCCATATCTCTTTGTGACCTAAGGGCTTAGATATTTTTGCGACTTCGCGATGTCAAAGGTTAGCTCACCTCCCTTCTTCAGATTCTCGAACTTGCGCTTGCGTCAGATCAATGTCCCACAATCCTTTGTGATCCGACGGTACAGATCTCTCCTTCGAGAATCAAGACTTCGTAACTTTTGTGTTTCGGATCTTTCCTAATTGATGGTCCATGATCTTCCATATTTCAATGGTCTAGATCTCTTCTTCGAGAACTTAGACTTATTTCTTCATTGTGCCAGATCAACAATCCACGATGCTTTGATATCCAACGGTCCAGATTTCATCGGGACTTTGCGTTTTGCGATGTCGAAGGTTAGAGCACCTCCTTTCTTTGACTCTTGATTTCTTGATATCCACTTACGTCATATCAATGGTCCACGACTCTCCACAATCCAACGGTCCAGATCAAATCATAAATTCGGACATCACGAGTTCCTACAATTCCCACCTTTGACTTTTCCAGTTTGAGAGTCAACGAAATGATGATCTATTGCCACGTGTCCTAGCTCAATGGATGGCCAGGATTCCTTCACATCTTTGGAGTGTTGAATGACTCCCGGGCTTATCCTACTTGCAACTCCACTGGATCTACTGGTTATTGGTCCTTCACGCTCTTATCCAATGACTGATATTTGTTCTCGTCTTTTGCATGCTCCTCCTATCTAGACTCTGATCTGACGACCACTGTCGCTCCTCTTGAGCTTATGATTTGTTCCAACTTAGAATATTTCTAAGTGTTCAAAGGTTTCAGCCTCCAAACCTTCTCCTGCGGGTCTCGTCTTCGTTGTTCTTGTTTTCCATCGCTGTTGCTGTTGAATTTCTTTCATGTTTGCCATCACTATTCTCGCCATCAATGACAAACACACTCTGTCTGTCAACATGCCATCATTATTGATGTTCTTTCTTGTAAACAGACCATCGTCGTTGTTGTTCTTGTCATCAATGACAAACACACTTTGCCTGTAAATATGCCAACATTTGATTCACATGTCCCTTTAAAAATGTTTCAAGAATTTATTAGCACTTCCTTTGATTTTAAGTTGGGATATATTCAATCCCTTTTTTAATGATAATGTGTTTATTCTCATTAGGACTAGGAGTGATCACCATTAATGAGGGGGTATATCTCAATTATGGACTATGGATTTTGAATGACCTCATTATCCATGTCTTAACTTTTTTTCTTTAGTATTTTCCAACTCTAATCTACCTACAAGCCTTCCCTTCTTCTCATAAGAGAATGATGAACATGCTATTTTGGTGTACATGTAACCACCATTACCCAAAAGATGGGAAAATGGAAATATCAAGGATGGAAAAGTGGTAAGGATGATTGGGAATGGTATGCTACCCATTTCAAGGAACCACCAATAGAACCCTTTTTCCTAGGAGTAGAAACATGGGACTAGGATGCCTTATATGGCCACCAAGGTGAATCAAGGAAAAAAACCATAACTTTTGAGCTTATGATTCATTATCCAACTTCAACATATGATCATTACTCAAATTCCCAATGTATTAAATATGACACTTTATATGAAAAAACGAATAGTGTACCTCATAATGTGTCGAAACACCTTCTCCAAATGAGTCATTTTGATTGAGTGTGATGAGCTATGTTGATAAAAAGAGACACCCAAGGAGGGATGCTAGGTAACTCTCTGTGGATGGTGATGATCATCACTTTCGTTGGGATCATTGTCTTCATTGTAAGCCATGAGACATGATCTCCTCTAGTTACCCCTAGGTGAGATGGGGTAACAAGCATGATATGTACAAATAGAAAAAGGAAGTAAGAAACCTTGAATATATCCAAGTGTGTATATTTCCACAGTTAATCATAAAGTATGATATTGAGCTTTCTATAAAACACTCTGTTAGAAGTATTTATTGATGATTACAATTGTGTGACACATCCTCTAAGACACAGCACTGACAGAGAGCCCCTAAGATGGGTGTGTGGTTCCTATCTGAGAAAAAACTGGAACGTTGTGTTGGCCTCCTTACAGAGAGTTGAGAAGAACTCCATATGATTCTCCTATGTAACACAGTGAGAAATAATATATGTTGAGTTAGAGGTGCTTGAGGCTGAGAACATGTGAATGTGTGAATTCCCATGATTTGGGTGCATCATTATGAGACAGAGATGAAAACGATGTATTAACCTCCTCTAATAAGAGAGTTGAGATGATGAACTCTAGATGAATCTCCTGTGTAATGCAGTGGGAAAGAAGATTTGTTGAGTTGGACATGCATGTGGATGAGCACAGGTGAACATGATCCTAGTGGTTGAGCACTAGTGAGTGTGTTTCTCCTATGAGATGTAGTGAGATAGAGATATGGGCATCCCTATGGATGTGCCCCTAGTGCCTGAGCACTAGTGGGTGTATGATATCCCTTTCCATATTGTTCAAGAGTCAGACTTACCTGTAACCCTAATTGTAATGTAAAGGGTACAGGTCGACCCCACCTTAATGTAAAAGATAATTAATCTAGTAGTTATTAATTATATTGTGAGTTAGTGAGGTCAGCCCTGTTGTGCCAATAGACACTTATGTCAATAGGTTCATTCTAATATAAATAAAGGTAAATTCTCCATTGAGGAATCATATCACAAGTGTGAGTTTGGAAATTTCAGCAAGTACATCTTCTTGGGAAAAGTGTGCACCTCTTTTGGGCGCTAGTCTTCTAGGGTTTGTGAGCACCCTTTTCTATTCTAGGTTTTATTGGTGGTGGAGGTCTTTCTCTTGAATAATATAGTAAAGGATTGGTTGGGTTTTCCTCCCTTGTTGAGAAGGGTTTCCCAGGATACTTCTTGTACACTTGTGCATGGTGTTTCTTCTTGTGATCTTGGTTACTGCAAAAAATTGTCCATGGTTTAAATAAAATGCTAAAAGTGGAATGAATTTCATGCTTAAGCCTTCCCTATATAAAAATTAACAGTATTGAGATACATATTGGATCTGTGGAAAGCCAAAAATTCATTCAGATTGGAAATATAATACTTCAATAGATGAGAAAAGAGAGATATATAATCTCATTAGGGAGTATAGGGATGTATTTACTTGGATGTATGATGATCTCAAGGCTTATAAAGGGGACATAGTTCAACATACCATTCCATTTAACAAGGATTCCAAACCATTCATATTAAAGTAACTCACTCTCTGACACTAACACTCACTCTTCCAAGCAACCTGCTCACTCTCTAACACTAACATAGATTCCAAGAATCCATTAGATCCAACTACAAGTTGTACCAACAACCTATATAACCTATCATATTGGACACTAAGAAATAGAGTTGCGTATGAAGTAGCTCCCTCTGGATACATAAACACCTGTCCACAAAAGAAAACAACTCCATATCCATCAACCTCCAAAGCTAACACTAAGAGTAAATTTATTGGAAGATCTAGAACCAATATTACCTCGGCCAACTCCAGAAAACATCATGACTCTAGTTGGAATATCACGCATCCAACCCATTTAACTGCATGTCTAGTGTTATCCCCACAACCCACATAGTACTCTAAGTCTATCTTTGAAAAACTAAGGAACATGAACCTCATTCCCATCATATGTTGACATGCACCATTATCCACATACCACACTCCAATGTCCCCAAACTCTGCACTACCACTTCCTGAAAGACCAGTCATCAGAGAAAATTCCTTCTAGAACTTATCAGTAAACTCAACAACCTCAGTTGATGCTGATATCTTTGGTTCCTTCTTTCTCTTCTTCTTGTTTGAACATTGACTAGCATAGTGGCCAATCTTATGACATGCAAATAATTTCAACTTTCTCGTGTCCTTATTCTTGTCTTTTCTCTTTCCCACAAGTGCAACATTCTCCTCGTCTACACCACCCTCTTCCTTCTCTTGATATCTACTCTGAGACCCCTCACATATATCCTCCTAAGTAAAGCCATTCCATAGTCTGCTCCAATCTGTGAGCTTCTCTCTTCCCACCATACACTTCACGAACACATCCCACTCTTTGGTAAATCCATTGAGGGCTATGCGCACCAACTCTGAGTCTGGAATAATCCATTGAGGGCTATGTGCACCAACTCTGAGTCTGGAATAATCTCCCCTACAACTACTAATTCATATGGTGATATAGGAGGCCACACTTTCTCCCTTAGCCATCCTATTGTTATGGATCTTGTCCCTTAGGGCCATCTTCATGTTATCATTCTTTTTCTCGTACAAACCTTTCAGTGCATTCCACATTTCCTCAGATGTTTGCTTCTTAGCCAAATGTAGAATCAGGTGGTCTCTTACTACATCCAGGATTATACTTTGTGCCACTTACTTCCTTCACCTCATGGACATCTACAACAATAAGATACGACGAAGGAGTTTCCATTGTGGTACTCACAAATGCCCACAACTATATTCCATTGCAGGGAGTTGGAGATCCCCTCCAATCTATCCTCATACCTAAAACTGAAAGACATCCTTGTCCAACTGACAAAGACCCTTTTTTCCTTCTTTCTTCCAAGAAAAAACCTATGAAAATCATTACTATCCAAATGCCAAACTTTGACCACTAAAGCTCAGAGCCCAAGCTTTGATACCATGTTAAATTTATGTGACAAACACTTCGTCAATAATAAGATTTCAACCTCCAATAGTCATACACCAATAATGCAAGTTGACACATGCATTCAATTGGAACTATGAGCATAAATACAAATGACTAAGCAATATGAAACTCAACAGCGGAAATAAATGAACAGTAGACAACATTCAACCACACATTTGACACAAATATTTCTAGGCAATGCCCCTAGAAAAACTCCAAAGAGAAAACCAGCTAAGGAGAGATTCTTTCTTATTAATCCCGCATGAAAATTTCTAAGATTACAAGAACAATCTTTTCAGCATTAATACATAGTACTTATCTAGAAAAATGTGCCAACAATCCACATCAATTTCAGTTCCAAACAACCTTGAAAAACATGCCAGCTTACTATACATTCCTATACAGTCAACACAACAACACACACTACCTCGAAAACTATGCCCAAATATATGTTGTATAGTCATGTTATGTATGGGCAAGCTACAAAAATAAATGCATCCAAAAAATTCCTTGAAATATGTGCAACTCCTGCCTCGATTTTTGTACATAAAATAGTTGTACGAACCTGTTAAATCCATATTGTACAACCTCCTTTAATGTTGTACAGACCAATATTAAATGTTGATCTTTTCTTGGGATGTGTGCCTCCTCCTTAGGATGTGTACCAATCCTACTTTGTTGCTCATCTTTTCCTTTCAACTCAAACTCTCTTGGAAAAAGTGCTTCTTCACTTTCCCTCTCAATCTCTCTTGAAAAGTACACCCCTCTCTCTCAAACATTGCCTTTATTTACTCATTAATGAGTAACTTCCCTAACCCTAGATCTCAATGGATGAGATTCAATTTTGCTCCACAAGATCAATGAACGTGACCTAATCTTTCATTGAGTTCACTTAAATCACTTAAGTGACCCAAACTTTATAAAGACATTTTCACCCATTAAATAATAAAAGACCCCACTTAACTTCATAAAATCACTTTATAAAGTTAAGTCACTAGAGAAAGACATTTACCAATTCAAAAGTACTTCTAAGCTACAAAAATTAACCAGACCAACATAGATAGTTAAGTACTTAAGAATTAAGCTAAAATGTTGCGAAAAGTGTAATTTGATTTTTACTTGAAATATTAAATACATGGGTTTTTCTTAAAAAAAAACAATATTAATTAATTTATATATGGTTTAGTTTTATGTTAATATTTATAAAATATTAAAAAATATATTAAACAAGTTTTAAACTTGAAATTATCTATTATTAATTAAAATTTTCAAAAATATATTTATTTTTTTAATAATTTTATTTATAAGTAGATTGATATATAATTGTACCAAATTGCAAATCTTAATTGAAATTGGAAAAATATATACTCTTATCCATAAATTTTCAACCAAAAAATTATTTATTATAATTTTATTATAATTCTTCCAAATTTTCCAATCATACTAAAATTGAAAAAATAAATTGAAAAATAATAATATATAAACGTTCCCACATAAGAAAAAGATGCTAAGAGAAAGAGAAAGATGCTTGATCTTTTATATTGTATCAAGTTATTTTAATAAGAAAACTTGAAGAGTATAAGAAAATGATTCTTAATATATAAAGGAGAGTAAAGAATTATGTCTATAAGTATAAGTAAAGGATTTTTCAAAAAGAATTATACCTATAAGTACTTCAAAGATCAAAACACATGTTATATCAAAATATATCAATTAGATATTATCAAAATAATTCAAATTCTACAATACATACCACAATTGCTATGTAATCGATCACTAATTCTTCCACTAGTGCAACGGTCTTTGGCAAAGGCTGAAAATTAAGACAGTTATATATAACATGTAAATAATCAATTTTATTTTGAAAATAATATTATATAGTTGTATGCATGTAATTCAAATACAATTTTTTTTTATTGAAATCACAATTTATCATTCAACCAAATTTTTTTTAGTAAATCATTTTGGAATCATTATTTTTGCACGGAAATCATCTTGTAAAAATATGTAAATATTTACTTACTATGTCATAATTTTATTATTATAAAAAGCTACTCATGTTATAAATATGTGCATAAAATTATGACTACATAATTTTCCTAATGCAATGTAGAGGCCAAAGTCTCTAACTCGTTAGAGAAAACCGTCACATAAAGTTTTTAATAAGATTTCAAATCCAAAGTACCATTAAAGAATACATTTTTCCACATAAAAATATTGTACTTTTCTTTAAAATTCTCTTTAAAATTCCCTATGGAAAATTTGTAGAGACTGGTTGACATTTGAATTTGTAAAAATTGAAATGACAACTTCATGAGGATATAAAATTCTTTAAAGATTTTCTTTTAAATGTCAATGAAATTATGTAGGATGTTGTTTTAGAGCAAAATCCAAAACTTTATTGCTCAATAAAATTTAAAATAGTATAAAATATAAGAGTTCATGAGAAATGGACGAAGAACATTAAGCATCATATTTGCTGGAAATAACAGAATTTCTCACATCCATCACAATTTTAGGTTTTTATGATCACATTCAAAATAAAAAGGGAAAATGGTCCAACGTACAAGAGAATAGGAAATAACAAAAATTTTCACATTCATCACAATTTTAGGTTTTCTAGATCAGATTCAAAAGAAAAAGGGAAAATGGTCCAACGCACAAGAGAAACTTGAAAGAGTAATGATTGTAAAGATAAAAAGAGAATTTGATAAGTTGATTTCAAATATCTTATACTCAAAACTTAGACTTATAAAATACAGTCAAAATCAACTCTGAAGTAGCTCTCCGGTATTTTTCAAAAATGATAGTCTTTTACAACCTTATAAATTTAAAGACATTTTTCCATAAAAGGATTGGGATTGGGGCTCCCTTGAACCATAAAATATATATGAGAAAAATGAAAAAGAAAATGTAAATCTGGGACATAGCACGGACAACAAAATCGGGACAGATGAAAATGAAAAGTTATCAAAATTCAGTTGTGCTTTTCTAATGAAAGAATACATACGACTGGATGAATTATGAAAAAGAAAGAAATAATGTGATTAGTATGAGATTACTATGATAGGATCTGCCTCCTATTATTTGTTGCTCGTTGTTCATTTTATGTCATTCTTTGATGTGGTTGGATGGTTCGTTTTGACAGATCCCAATTGATCTTCTTCAGTTAATTTTAAGAAGGTTTGCTTTAATACTTATTCAATATAATCCTTCAATGGGGCACCATTAATCTCTTGTGTAATCCTTATATCGAACAAAGTACTCTCCAACTCCCTCAAATCAAATGATATTTGATGTAATAAAGTTTCAATATACTCATTTTTGTTTGAATAACCAACCAACCAATTATCAATTTCATCTTCATTATATTCTTTTATACCATTAAAAAATTTCGTGAACAAGCTTTTGAGTATTTCCACGTGTTCCTTGAATTGCTCCCTTGTAAGAATGTAGAGTTTAGAATTAAGTGAGGGTCCTGTACTTCTTTGGTGTTTCCATCTAAATCAATTTCAATTTCTTATACAAAGTCTCCCTTTTAGAAATTACGTCATTACATTCTTCTAGCAGTTCCTTCAAATTTTTTATTTTCTTAATCCAACATGCTTTAAGTTGCTTTACCCTGGCTTGAGAAGGAAAATTTTCTTTTTTTTTCAACTTTGTCATGTTCATGATATTATGAATAAAATTAGTGACAACATCCTTGTAAAATCCTTCTTCGTTCTCATAATCAGCCTGGAGATAATCATTGAAATTGTGAAATTTTGAACCAAAAGTCATAATATTATTACAGATATCCCATGATTCAAGGACAAGAGACATCCTATTTTTGATGTTTTCCTCAACAAATTTTCTTACTACAAGTAAACTAGGAGTTCCTCTCCACCTAGAATTGGATTCAAGCAAAACGTCGAGATTCATCCCAGGTTGGACGAAAACAAGTGGCTTTGCAAATATTGGAGGTGACATCAAAGCATTTTCCAATTCTCTAAATTTATTATTTAATCTTTCATTTTTTTGCTTCCATGTCGTTAATTGATATATCTAGGGAATTTCCAATGACCATATGGATTTTTGAAAGTTTGGATGTTAAAACACCTCTTAAATCCATTGTTGAATCTTTTACCATTTTTCCTCTTGAATTTACACTTTCAAACACTAGATTTTTTAGTTCCTTATCAAATGATGTGCTGTGGAGGATTAATGACTCCTCTTCATAAAAAATGGTTTCTTGGAAAATTAGCTCCTTTTTTGGTAGATTTAATCTATCTTCTTCTGGGAATTCATTATTTTCTATGTCAGCATCAAGGTCCATGTCTTGCAAAAGGATATCATCCTCAGGTATGCATTGCTCTATCTCTTATTGGTTTATATTCATTTTTCTCTTTAAAACCAATAATTTGTGGGTTGACTCAATATTCTTTTTACCATGATCAATATCATCGTTACCCCATGTCATTTTGGAGTGCCATTTCTTTGAGATGAACTTTGAGATTTAGAACCTTTTTCACATGTGACCCTTCCATGTTGTTTATATGCCTCGTTTGTACTTATAATAGTTTCAATGTCTTGAATTAATTTTTCTTGAGAATTATTTTCTTCGTTCTTCTCCTCCTCATATGTATGTGTTAATATATGAGATACTAAAACCAGTGGAAATTATATGATTCATAAAAGCAAATTGTGGATCAAACCCTTTCACATAGTTGAACACCTTTAGCTTATAAGGCTCAAACTAAACAACAAATTCATCAATCTTGGAAGAATTCTTAATTATAATATCACTGACCTTCCATGGTAATTGAATAAAATGTTTTTTCTTTCTTTGAGCAAAAACATTCGCCCAAAATTTGTACCATTTGCAAACTTCTATTATGAAAATTTTATCAGAAATATAAAATGGGAGATATGTAGGTGCCACACAAGAACAATAGGTTATGAAAATGTTGTAATATTCATTGAATTCAACTACTCCCCTCCGATTTAAAAATGATGTTGCTTCTAATGACAATATTAAAGTACTTTCCCCAAACATTAATTTTTTGAAAGAAGGGAAATAGTTGTAAAATTCATAGAAGTGGTACATTTCTCTTTGCTTCCATAGATCAGTATGCCAAGTATAAACTAGGTTCGTCATGAGATAAATTTCTTTGAAAGTTGGATCCCTTGAAATTCATGGCTATCAATGATAGCGAAAACTAAATACCTAAACATATAAAACTTTTTGTCTTTTTTAAAGTTTGACAATTGAGATGTTATTTCCGTGGATATAATCTTTGACTAATAAAAAACATTTTTCCTTGAATAGAGTAAGACAATATACACAGAGCCAAACTGGAAATAACAAAAATGGATTCCATCCCGAGAATTATATCTAAAAGCCAGGAAATTTCTTTGTATGGTTTCTTGAGCTGACTAACATGTATTAAAGATAAATCCTCTGGCATTGTTGAGGGATCCTCTAGTAACTATGGCAATACATATTTTCTTCCATTTTTAGCTTTGATAAAATTATTGGCTTCCTCGACTTTAAATATTGCAATTGGCTTCAACAAGTTAAGCATTTGATTGAAAGTAGGTGGCCCCAAAGAAATCGGTGAGCGCCCAATCATTTTTATAATCCTTTGGTCTTTCTCAAAGTCGACAATACAACATATTACTAAGTCATTTGTGTCAAATACTTATGGAACACAGTCTGCTCAGAATATCCCAGACGTCAATACGATATTAACATTACTTTCTTCAGTAAGTAATGAAGAATATTTCTTTTAAAATTTGGACCAATGATTTTATGAATTTTATCGTGCAAATGTATGCAACATGTCGCTACAAAATATTTATATTCTTTTCTCCATCCTCTTCTGTTATTATCATAACATGCAGAGTACTCCAGTGATTATGGAATCATCTTTTCCCTCTTTAAGTTAATATTGGAGCTCTTGTTTCAAGGGACAAGTTGGATGAATTAAATTCAAAATTATGAGGTTAATATCGAAGAACTTGATATATTAATAGCGGTCCTAATATATTAACTTTGCACAAGCCATGTATTAAATGTTTCTTTGATTACCATGACACAAGAAAAATCTCTCGACAAAGCAAAAGAATGGATATTAAAATTTTGAAAAATCTAATCTTCATTTCTGAAGTTATAGTGAGTAATCTTGAAAAATTGTCTAAGTACCAATTATTGCGCAAACGAAGGAATTATCAGATTTTAAGGAAATCGTGGAAACTCCACTTCCATAGTAAAAGTTGAAAAATAACCAAGTGTAAGAAATAACATGGCGGGTGGAGAAATAGGTGGGGCAATAAAATTCTAAGAAAACTTCCCTTCTGTGATTCAAGAATGAGACCAAGTATGGAAATGGGTAGACGAATAAATACTTAAAAAAATGAAAAGAGATTTGACCTCTTGCAATTTCGTTGTTCTGAAGGAGAAATGTGTACTTTGAGATTTGGAATTTTTCTAAGTATGGTACATTGGGATAGAAAAAGAGATGTTATGAGAGAATTTTAAGATCAAAAACTAGATCCAACTATGGGATAGTAACCCCTTGCAGGTTGCTAAGAATCCAGAATCTAAAGACCACATGCCTTCTCCATTAGGCTATGGAGTCAAGAAGATAAGAATATACAAAACAAAGAAATTAAATTATGTACAACCAAGGAGAAAAAGATCAAGATAAGAAACTTTTAAGATGTTTCTCATTCATTGTCAACATTAAGGTTGTCCCTTTCATGTCTTTGAGCATGTAAGAATTATATCCCAAAAACATTTCAATGATATAAGGCCTAATCCATAATGCGTAGAACATTGTATGCATTGAGGGTTTCTCTTTAGATTTATTCCAAAGTAATACTAATTTCCCTTTTTGCAAAACTTTTACTGTTTCACTTTGATCAAAATATATTTTGACACTTCGTTATTTTTATGTAATGCCTCATTTCATTGTTCCTTCAGTTTGATGAGATGATTATACCTTTTTTGTAATGGTGATACTTCTTCCAAATATTCAATATTTATTGCATATGTCAAAGTATTTATTTCTAAATTGATGGGCCTTCTTTCCTCTTTCCCATACACCAGATTATATGGAGATGCCCCAGTACTAAAATTTGGTGTCAACCTTCTCACCCATAATGCATCAATTAATTTCAAATGTCAATTCTTATGATTTTGATCAATGGTGTATTTTAGGATTTGAACTAAAGTTTTGTTTGTGGATTCGGCCAATCTGTTTCCTTAAGGATAATAGTTGGATTATTGTCCCTTCAAAATTCCAAATTCTCCACAAAACTTTGTAAATTTTTATCCAACAAAAATTGATCCATTGTCTGTGATAATTTTCTCAAGGATTCCAAACCTTGATAAAGTATTATTCTTAAGGAAATTTATAAGTTCTTCTGAATCGACCTTTAAATTTATTGCTTCTTGTCATTTCGTGAAATAATTTGTAGCAGTAAGAATATATATATGGCCTTTACCTGATTTTGGGTTTATTGGTCCAACAACATCAAGACCCCATTGTGCAAAGGGATCCTCAACAGATATACATATACACATTTTCTTATTTCATCATATGAATATTTGAAAATTGTTAGCCAATAATAAACAATCCTTATTATTTTATGCACAATAGATGTTGGTGAAAAATGTCCTCCACAAATCCCTTCATGAAATTCTTTAATCAGTTCTTTAGCTTTTGTCTCATCTACACATCTTAGCAATGTTCCATCAAAATTTATTTTAAACAAAACTTGATAAATTAGTACATATTGAGTTGATTTCATTTTCGGAGTCCTCTTTTCTTTTGATGACATTCCATTTGGAAATTGCCCTAATTTTAAACAAAAAATAATATCTTTATACCAATCAGAAGTTGATATTGAGCCTCCTGTTCTAATTGAAACACAACCATCTAATGAATCATTTCCAACAATAAGCTTACAAAGTCATTGTCCCTTAATTACATGCAATGGTTTGATCTCAATGTCATACTCCTAGATTTTTTGCAAGCTAATTAGACCATTTTCCTTCTCTTAATTGTTGATTAAGCAACATTCTTACTAGAGAAGAAGAAACATATGTTATGACATGAGACTATAAAATATAAGTCCTAAAGTGAGCTATTTCCTTTACTAATGAAAATTCCTACTTTTCTATATCTGAATATTTCAATTCGTAATCATGCATAGTTTTTCTCATGAAGCTTATAATGAGTTCTACTCCTTTATTATTTCTCTGTGTTAAAATTGAGGCAATAGTTTCTTCTACAGCAAAAGAGTATATGATGAAATATTTATTAAAATATGGACTTATCAATATTGGAGTAGTTGAGATGGTATGTTTGATGTTATTGAAGTCCCTTTGAATATCATCAATCCACTCAAATATCTGATTTATCAATTTTACTATTGTTTCATAATCTTGCACAAGTCTTCTCACAAAATAAATTTCACCAAAAAATGATTGGACTCCAGTTTTTGAAGTTAACAGATTCAATTCATTTATTGCTTCTATTCTTTCAAGATCAATATAAATCCCTTCCTTGCTGACTATATGTCCCAGTAGTTCACCTTGATAAACAACAAATAAATACTTCTTGGGATTTAAAGATATTCCAATTTTTTCACATCTTACAAAGACTTATCTTAAATGATCAATGTGTTTTCCTCTTATTTTGGAAAATACAGTAAGATCATCCTGGTAGTCAACAATAAATTTACCAATCAAATCTTGGAAATAATGATCCATAACCCTCTGAAAAGTTGATCCAACATTCTTTAATCCAAAAGACATTTGAACATACACATCTCCCACAATGTTATGAATGCAATTTTTAATATATCCTCCTCTACAATAAGAAATCGATAGTAACTTGAAAATCCATCTAGCATAGACATAAGAGTTGAACCAGCTACTTGTTGTAGTAACATTTCCATATTTGGAAAAGGATAGTTGTCCTTTATACTTGTTTTATTTAGATCTCTAAAATCAACACACAATCGAATTTCTCATCTTTTCTTTCTTTCAACCACCGGATTAGATAACCAATATGCATGTCTAATTGGAAAATTTATCCCATCCTTTTTTAACTTTTCAAGTTCTATTTTAACCAAAGGCTTTAACTTTGGATTTGTTATTCTCAAATTTTGTTAGAATGGATTTGTACATTCTTTTAGAGGTATGATATGCTGAAAATTTGTTTTATCATATGCTTTAAGATCATCATAACTCCATGCAAAAACATCAAAGTACTCTCTAAATAAAGAAATGTATTGATAAATTTATTTTGGTGTACAATTGATTCCAAGATTTACATATTTAGGAGAACTCTTGGTACCAATATTTATTTTTTGGGTTTATTGTATTTTCCGTACAGATTCTTCTTCTTTCATTTTCTTGGTCTGATCATCTTGAGAAAACAAATATTCAAATTTAATACAATTTTTTGGAATTGATTGCATGTTTTCTTCAACTTTTCCTGAATTGGCAAATAATTCAATTAGCTCTTCATCATTCTCAAACAATTGAAGGTATTCCTGATTGTCAAGAATTGAGGGCCTAAATATTCTCTTCACTTTAAAAGTATTATTCTCTTGAGGATCATTTGGATTGAATAATGATGCAACAACTGCCAAAGAATCAACCTTTTGATTCCTTTTTCCTGGGATGAAAGATATGTTAAATGAACTAAAATAATCCATCAATTCATTTACTCTTTTTACTTACAGTCTTAATCTTTCTTTCTTTATTTTGTATTCTTGTGTAACATGATTTATAACTAGTTCCTAATCACCAATTATAATCAAATGCTTGATTTTCATTTCCAATGCCAATATCATCCCCTGGATCAGTGCCTCATATTCTGCCTTATTTTTTGTGCAAGGAAATTCCAACATGATAGCATGTGGATGCATAATTTTATCAGGACTCTTAAATATAACTCCAACACTATTCCCAGAACTTGAACATGCATCATCAAAGGACATTCTCCAAAATCCTTTGAATGAATTTTCCTCCTGATTTTCTGAGACATCATCCTATTCTTGGTCCAACGCGACATAATTCCCCATGCCAGCATCGACATAGCCTTCCATCAATTCATTATATTTCTTCTTGAAAGATAAAGGTTTCCTTGGTTCACATGGAACTCTCATAATTATTCCATCCTTATTTGGTAACATCATGTAAATCTCGTTATCCATGACCCAATCCCATCCGAGAACTACTCCATAAGTTGGAGGAAGATCAACAGCTGTGATATGTGGATCTACATTTATTCAAGCATAGAAATATTTGATTTCTCCATATGAAAGAACTTTTCTCGAGTCTATGGAATAAATGCTTTCACCAGTTTCACAATATTTTGTACAACCCATCCCCAATGCTTCCATGACTGATAATGGAATGATGTTATTTGTGGCTCCTATATCAACCATGTAATTGTGAAGAACAACATCATGATTTTCTATTGTAAGATAGAAAGGTCAGAATTTACCTTTCATTCTATTTAGATTACTTTGTTGTTTCCTTGAGCCTGATGAAACAACATCCATTCTATGGATTGGTTCATCTAAAAATTTAAGAATGCTTTGCCTATGTTAGGGAATTTTCACAACTTCCATAAATGGAAAAGTAATTATCAATTTTGAAAGATTATCTATTATATTATATGTCATCTTTGAAAGATTCTTTGGTTGATTTATAACCAATTTTTTCTTATTGGCCTTTGTTCCACTTGGCTTTATTTTTTCTTTATCCACATTTTCCTTTTTTTCCCTTCTCCATATTATCTTTTGTTTTTGGTTTATGTACTTTTTCTCTTGTCTGCACAACATTATCTTGTGACATATCATTTTCTTCGCCTTCCTCAAATATATACATGGATGACTTGCATTCATCCGTCTATATAGATTCAATAATTTCTTCTTGAATATAACCAGCCTCTTGATTTAAATCTTGATCTTCAAAAGCATCTTCTAGTATTGCAAAATTTAGATTCATCTCTCTTTGTGTTCTTTGTCCAGTACCATTACCTCTGATCCTTTTTTATTGGTTTGGATTTCTCCTTTGTTCATGGACATGCATTATTGAATTAGAAACACAATTTTATTTCTCCTCAATCTTGTTATTTCGTTTTTATTTTTTGAATGGTCTGATTCATCAGGGCTATTTCCATCCTCTGTTTAGTCTATTGTGTTGCAATAGAATCACTTTTTACATATGGAATTGTTCCTTTGAAAAAACCTCTTCCAATTCCATGATTTTCAGTATGACATTTTTTTTATCTTCATTCTTCTTTGAACTTGAGGCTTCTTGATTTGAAATTGTGAAATTGTGCATTAACCTTTGGACTCTTCCAAGAATAACATCAGGGTCAACGCCTGTTTCCAACATAATCTCTTCCATTTTTGTAATCTTTTCCATTACTCCATTTAAATTTTCAATTTGAGAAGCTCTGATAGAAAACTTTACATTAGAAGGAATTGCATTCTTATAAAAACCAAGTATCACTGGAGCATTTGGATTTTGTTCCTCTGGAATTGTATTCAAAGTATTATTGAATATTAAATTAAAATCTTGAATTCTTTCATTCTTTCTTATACATATTTGAGTAAACTATGTGAGAAGAGTATGGTAAGCTATCGGGGGAGAAAACATATTCAAAAACATTGTTTCAAGATCATCAAACAACCCAATTGATCTTGTAAGAAAGGATGTATACCATTCATAATCTTGACCAGTCAATGTATGAATAAATAATCTCACCATTAAAGCATCATGTTCAATTAGATTAAAATCAAACATGTCCAAAAATAAGTCCATATGTCTTTTAGGATCTACTGCTCCCTCTCCTGAAAATGTCTTCAATGTTCCTTGTGGAAGAGTATGAATTTTATGTTGTTCTCCTTGGAGGTTAAGAGGAGAACATATTACCCTTTTTCTTTGATTTCTTTTTCTTTCATTCCTTTCTTCATGTATTTCTTCATAATTTTCATTCCTATCACCCATGTCTAAATCTTTTTCTTTTTCTTCAAAGGAATCTTCTTCTTCAACCCGTGGAATGTGAAATTGTTTACTTCTTCTTTTGTTTATCGATCCCTTATATCCGTCTAGTTTCAATTTTTTATTTTGTTCTTAGACTCTTTGAATCTGTCTTTATTCTGTTCTTTGTCTTCTAATAATTTCTCTTTCTTCTTCTTCTTCGACAGGAGTTTGTCAGGATCTTTCCAATTATTCTCGATTTTGGGGTGTTGTCAACACAAGATTATACAATTGATGCAAAATACTTCTTTGATTTCCCAATCCAATTTCTAACTGGGGTGATCAGGTTGAGGCTGAGTCATAAGGAAATTTAGTCTAAAACCAACTTTTTATGTTCAATCCCCAGTATGGTCGCCAAAAATGTTGACGTTTGAATCTATTAAGTCCAAAACGAGAACATCAGGAGGATATAAATCCCCTTGCATTTTTATCTCCTCTTTAAATTCTTCAAATATTTTCTTTTAAATTTCAATAAAATAATGTAGGATGTTTCTTTAGAGAAAAACCCAAAACTTTATCGCTCAATAAAATTAAAAATAGTATAAAATATAAAATTTCCTGAGAAATGGACTAGGAAATTTAAGCATCACATTTGCTGGAAATAAATAAGTCACGGGAAATAACAAAAACTCTCACATCCATCACAATTTCAGGTTTTTTTTATCACATTCAAAATAAGAAGGGAAAATGGTCCAACACACAAGAGAAATTTGAAAGAGTGATGCTTGTAAAGAACAAAAGAGAATTTGATAAGTTGATTTCAAATATCTTATACTCAAAACTCARACTTATAAAATAYAGTCAAAATCAACTCCAAAATAGCTCTCTAGTATTTCTCAAAAATGATAAAGTCTTTTACAATCTTAGAAATTTAAAGGTGTTTGTCCATAAATGGATTGGGATTGGGGCTCTCTTGAACCATAAATTATATACGAGAAAGATGAAGAAGAAAATGTAAATCTAAGACAGAGCATGGACAGTGAAATCTGGACAGAAGAAAAGGAGAAGTTATCAAAATTCGGTTATGCTTTTCTAATGAAAGAATAAATACAACTAGATGAATTTTGAAAAAGAAAGAAAGAATGTTATCAGTATAGGATTATTGTGATAGAATGTCCCTCTTGTTATTTGATGCTCGTCATGCCTTTTATGTTATTCTTTGTTGTAGTTGGCTTGTTGATTTCGACAATTTCCAACTAATCTTCTTCAGTTATTTTTAACAAGGTTTGATTTAACCATTCTTTGATATATTCCTTCATTGGGGAAACATTAATCTTGTGTATAATCATTATATCAAACAAAATACTTTCCAACTCCTTTAAATCAAATGATATTTGATGTAATAAATTTTCACTATACTCATTTTTGTCTGAATAACTAACCAACCAATTATCAATTTCATCTTCATTATATTCTTTTATACCATTAAAATTTTCCGCGGAGAAACTTTTGAGTATTTCCACGTGTTCCTCGAATTGCTCCCTCGTAATAAATGAAGAGTTTAAAATTAAGTGAGGGTCATGTACTTCTCCGGTGTTTCCAACTAAATCAATTTAGTCAATATTTTATACAAAGTCTCCTTTTTATAAATTACTTCATTACATTCTTCCAACAATTCCTTCAAAGTTTTTATTTTCTTAATCTAGTATGCTTTAAGTTGGTTTATCGTAGCTTGAGAAGGAAAATTTTCTTCCTTTATTTCCAACTCTTTCATGTTCATGCTCTTATTAATAAAATTAGTGACATCATCCTTGTAAAATCCTTCTTCATTCTCATAATCATCCTGGAGATAATATTTGAAACTCTGCAATTTTGAACCAAAAGTCATAATATTATTATGGATATCCCAAGCTTCAAGGAAAAGAGACATCCTCTTTTTTATGTTTTCCTCGACAAAGTTTCTTACTGCGAAAACAAGTGGTTTTGCAAAGAATGGAGGTGGCATCAAAGCATTTTCCAATTCTCTAAATGTATTTTTTAATCTTTCATTTTCCACTTCCATGTTGTCAATTGATATATCTAGGGAATTTTGAGTGACCATATGGATTTTTGAAAGTTTGGATGATGAAACCCCTCTTAAATCCATTGTTGAATCATTTACCTTTTTTCCTCTTGAATTTACACTTTCAAACACTAGCTTTTTTAGTTCATTATCAAATGATGCGTTGTGGAGGGTTAATCACTCCTCTTCATAAAAAATGGTTTCTTGGACAATTAGCTCCTTTTCTGGTAGAGTTCTTCACTCTTCTTTCATGAATTCAATTTTTTCTATGTCAGCATCAAGGTCCATGTCTTGCAAAAGGATATCATTCTCAGGTATGGCTTGCTCTGTCTCTTCTTGGTTTTTTTTCCTTTTTATCTTTAAAACTGGTAGTTTGTGGGCTGACTCAATATTATTTGTACCATGATCTGGATCATCGTTTCCCCCTGAATTATTGATTGAAGAGTCTTACTTCTCTTGGACAATGTTCTGGGTATGTTTTTTTGGATTGACATTTCTTTGAGATGAACTTTGAGATTTAGAACCTTTTTCACATGTGACCCTTCCATGTTGTTTATATGCCTCGTGTGTACTTATAATAGTTTCAAGGTCTTGAATAATTTTTTCTTGAGAATTATTTTCTTTGTTCTCCTCCTCCTCATATATGTATGTGTTAATATATGAGACACTAAAACCAATGGAAACTATATGATTCATAAAATCTTGTTCTAGATCAAAACCTTACACGTAGTCAGACACTTCTAGCTTATAAGGCTCAAATTGAACAAAAAAATCATCAATCTTTGAAGCATTCTTAATTATAATCTCACCTACCTTCAATGGTAATTGAATGAATTGTTTTTTCTTTCTTTGAGCAAATAAATTCACCCAGAATTTGTACTATCTGCAAACTTCTATTATGAACATTTTATCAGACACATAAAATGGGAGATAAGTAGGTGGCACATGGGAACAATATATTTTGACAATGTTGTAATATTCAATGTATTCAAATACTCCCCTCTTATTTAAAAATGTTGTTGCTTCTAATGACAATCTTGAAGTACTTTCCCCAAACATTAATTTTTTGAAAGAAGAAAAGAAAGGGATGTAAACTTCATAGAAGTGGTACATTGCTCTTTTCTTCCATAGATATGGATACCATGTATAAACCGATTCTTTCATGAGATCAACTTGATTTGAAATATGGAGCCCTTGAAATTCATAGCTATCAATGATAGCGAAAACTAAATACACAGACATATAAAACTTTTTGTCTTTCTTAAAGTTCGACAATTGAGATGTTATTTCCATGGATATAATCCCTAAACAATCAAAAACCATTTTTTCTTGAACAGATTAATACAAGATTTATAGATCCAACCAGGGAATAACAACAGTGGATTCAAGCCCACGAATTCTAGCTAAAAACTAGGCAATTTCTTTGTAGGGTTTTTTGAGTTGACTAACTTGTATCAAAGATAAGTCCCCCGTCATTGTTGAACGATCCTCAAGGAACTGTGGAAATATATCTCTATCACCATTTTTAACTTTGATAAAATTCTTTGCTTCCTCGATTTTAAATATTGCAGTTGGCTTTGGAAATTTAAGCATCTGATTGAAAGTAAGTGGCCCCAAAGAAATCGACGAGTGCCAATTCATTTTGATAATCCTTTCGTATTTATTGAAGTTGTCAGTACACCATATTAATAATTCCTTTGTGTAAAATACTTCTGGAACACAACCTGCTTGGACTATCCTAGACGTCCATATGATATTAGCATTCCTTTATTTAGTAAGTATTGAAGAATTTACCAATGATTTTCTGAATTTTCTTGTGCAAATGTATTCAGCGTGTCGCCACAAAAGCTTTCTTTTCTTTTTTCCATCTTCTTCCATGATTATCGTAACATGAAGAGGACTCCAGTGATTATGGAATAATATTTTCCCTCTTTAAGTTAATATTGGAGATTTTGTTTCGAGGGATAAGTTGGATGAATTAAATTTGAAATTATGAGGTTAATATTGAAGAATTCACTATATTAATAGCAGTCCCGATATATTAACTTTTCATGAGCCATGCATTAAATGTTTCTTTGATTACTATGACACAAAAAAAATTCGACGAAGTGAAAGAATGGATATTAAAATTTTGAAAAATCTAATCTTTTTTTCTGAGGTTATAGTGAGTAATATTGAAAAAGTTAGTACCAATTATCACGTGGATAGAGGAATGATCATATTTTAAAGAAATCGTGGAAACTTTGCTTGCAGTAAAAGTAAAAAAATAACTAAGTGTAAGAAATAACACGACGGACGGAGAAATAGGTGGGGTAGTAAAATTTTAAGAAATATTCGCTTCTGCGATTCAAGAATGAGACTAAGTATGGAAATGGGTGGATGGAGAAATACTTTGAAAAATGAAAAGAGATTTAACCTCTTGCGATTTCGTCGCTCCGAAGGCAAAACATGTACTTTGAGATTTGGAAATTTTCTAAGTATGGTACATTGGGATAGAAAAAGAGATGTTATGGGAGAATTTTAAGATCAACAAGGTCATATGCACAAGGCTAGGCATAGATACCTAAAGATAGATAGCATTTTGGGATTTTTTGTTGAATTTAATATGAATTCACGTTTTTATGAGGGATTTGACATTAACGTTAACATTTTTTCTTTATGCATATTTATGGAAAATTCCTTAACTAGTTAGTGCTAACAATGAATGGGCCTTTTCCCAGTCGATGACAAAAAATAAGGATTGATCTAGTTGGGGATGCCTTGTCAATATCTGGAAATCAATAATGAAAGTGCTCCTGAAACATGCATGAATCTAATCTATAAAATAATGGTCTCCAACGCTTCTTTATAGAAGTATGGGAGAAGAGAGTTCCAATGCATGTGGTCTAGAGGTGTGAGATGAGAAAGGGATCAAAATCCAAATCAATCCATTTCATGGTGTACTAACTCCCTCACTCCACTAGTAAAATTAGACATAAAACATCCGCTCATGCATGGACAACTTGACATCTCCCAACATGAAATTAGACCAAGGATTATGAACTCATGCATGCAAATTCAATGCATGCAACATCTCTCTATGCATGAAAATATCCATTTTTATAATTTTCAATATCCAAAACGATAATGCGAGATCGAGTGGAAAATATTGGAGTTAAATTGAATTTTCTTGGAATAACAACTCCCATGCATGTACATGCCAAACTAGTCACTTGAACCTCCAAATAAAGAAAAGATAGCTTGGTTAGATGATGTCATAAATATGACATCATAAATCAATCATGATCATGAGTTCTCTAGTAGATCTATATTTAGTTGCCACATGTCCAAATGTGAGGCAACTATCACTCGTTGTTGATCATCCTAAAATATAACCACACATCCTCCATCCAAACGTTAACCCAACAACAAATCCAACACTACACACTAAAACCATGACATTGTTCCTCCACTTGATAAAAATAGTAATTCCACCTCCTAAAAATAGGAGTCTCAAAATGTCAAGATAACAGCTACGACAACACATACTATAAATAAGACATCTAAAAGTAGACACTATTAATAAAAAAACAATTGCCCACATGCCATTGAAAATAGTCTCATTAGATTCATCTTCATGCATGCAAAGAACCAGATGCATGCTTTAATTTGACATGCAAGCCATGTAACCCTAATTGTTAAAAGCAATATCTTTTTGAAACACCTTGCATGTTGCCTAAAAAATTCTCATTGGATTGTGAGTTCACAAGGACCAAAAGTATGTAGTTAATTGTGACATGCATGCCCTAAAACTCTAGCTCCTAGAAAATAGAAGAACTACTAAAAATAGCAAATTCTCTAAATCTAAATAAATTGACTTTGTAGTAAGCTTTGATCGTTGTGAAACCCTCGATGTATTTGTAATTAAACCAACATGATGAAATCACACTTGATCTTACCCTGTAGTTGCAGATGCAACCTAGGGGTTAACAATGGAAACTCAAGGGGATGACCATTAAGGGAATTTTGAGGTCTAAAATGGGTCCCCTAAGTTATATAATAAAACATTATGAGCGATTCATTTTGTGGGGAAGGTTTATTTACAACTCACCTCTTGCACTATAGTCTATATAACTATGGTTAAGTTAAATTGAAGAGATGTCTAAAAATAAAATTGAAAAAAAAACCTCTATTGATGTCACTATAAATAAAAGTACTTTTGGAAATATGAATTACCTTTACTAAGAAATGTAGTACTTTTGGATATATGAATTAATGTTAATAGGAAATGTAGTACTCATAAAGTAATTCTCATATAATTATGTTGAAGGTGTTTTCTTAAGGGGACGAGTCCCCTCGACCCTTTGTTGTATGTCCATAACGTGTCAAAATGTGCCACATGTCACATATCATCATCTATTTGCAGTGAATCCACAGGTGCCACATCTCGGGATGACAACATTCTTTCCATTGAACTCAAAATCCTTGACTCTTCATCAAATAAAATTGCAACTGCAAATACAATATCCATTTCCTCCACCAATTAAGTCTAGAAATGTGAGATATAACATTTAAAACCTCTGTAGAGGCACCCCTATGTTGATATTATGGTATCTGTGGGAGGTATTAACCTCTACGTGTAACCTTTAACGAGACTAAAATATTCTGGGAAGCAAGAAAAACCCTAAAACATTGGATAATAACCCTAGAAGACAAGTCGGCTCAAGAGAATAATTAATGTTGAATTATTAGTCTCTAGAAAGAGAAGTCATCCCAGTTAGGTGAGTTGGAGCAGTATAAATAGAGGGCGCTAGAGCTCGTTTGTCACACTCACTCTCATAACTGCATAAGGACAAGTGGTGTCCATGAATGAAGGAGAGTTGCATCTGCTATAGTGGTTGTTGATATTATGGTAGCTTCGGGAGGTATGAACCTCTATTGTGACCTTTGACAAGATTAGAATGTTCTGAAAGGAAGCAAAGAAATGAAGGAAACCCTAGATGAGATGTCGGTTGAAGATATATAATTAATATGAATTAATTATTACCAAGAGAGAAGTCGGCCCAGGCAAGTCTGCCAGGAATATTATAAATACAGGGTGCCAGTCTCTCATTTGACACACTCTCAGAATCACAGAAATCCAGTTTTTGCACACTACAGTCAAGAAGTCTTGTGCGCAAGTCCTTGGGAAGGTGTTGCACCAGTTTTGGGTGAGACTATCTGATCAACTTGGTTACTTCTAGCTTGGTGCATTAGCCTTACTTGGCTATTGGATTGCTACCAAGATTCTTCCCTCTATCAAGGTCAAGGTGCTCAGAGGGTGGCTTCGGCCTATGGTTGGGTGAAAAGGGTATTGTCAATGGTAAAATGAGCACAATCCTTCATATTCTAACAAGTTATGGGCCCACACCTCCTTCATTTAGTCTAACCTCTGGAAGGAAACATACCCATTAGGATATTGAGCTCTTTTAGAAACTGCCGCTAGGGTTACTAGCAGGAGTAGCTTCCAAGACACTGCCTCTAGGATTATTAGCAAAAGCAGCTGCAGAAATCCTAAATCTCAGATCTGACACCTTGTGATGGAGCATCTCGCTCAAGGAGAAGATATTCATATGCACCCTATTTCAACGCATCTTTTGGCTCTCTCAGGAGATAGAAACATCAGAGTTGAAGTTTTGGATCAAGGCATGACCAACTACTAGTGAACTGAAGACATGAGTGAAACAATTAGTCTTCTACACTACTCAACACTCACCAGAACGATTGAAGATAACATGTGGATAATCGATAGTGGAGCTTCTAGGCACATGATGGGAGATCAAACCAGACTCTCAAATATAAATGAGAAGAATACATCGTACAAAGTAGAGATTGGAGACAAAAGCACTTATCCAGTGGAAGGATTTGGGCAAGCCTCCGTCAAGTTGAAAACAAGTAACAACGTTCACCTAAGCAATGTTTTATATGTACCTTGTTTAGAAAATAATCTTGTATCCATATCTTTCCTAGAAGACAAAGGAAACATAATAGCTTTTGTGGATGGAAAAGTGTTATCATGGCATAAAGACTCCAGCATAGAGAATGCTAGGGTTATTTGAAGTCATGAAGGAAATCTGTATAGACTACTAGAACAAAATGAAGAATCTCTTGTACACAACGAAGTCAACCCCAATAAACTTTGGCATAGAAGGTACGCTCATATTAATTATCAAGAATTACCTTTTATCTGAAGAATGGTTGAAGGAATACTAGAATTGAAATCTACACATGAAGGAATCTGCAAAGGATGTGCTCTTGGGAAGAATATCAAGAAACCATTCCCAAGTAGCAACAATAGATCTAAGGAGATTCTATATCTGATACACTTAGATGTTTGTGGTATGATGCCAGTTAAATCTCTAGGAGGATCACTATACTATGTAATCTTCATAGATGACTATTCAAGAAATACTTGCCTATAGCTATTGAAGACAAAAGACAAAGTATTTAACAAGTTTCAAGAATTCAAAGCAGAGATAGAGAACCTCACAAACAAGAAGATCAAGATTTTAAGAACAGATAACGGAGGAGAATATACCTCAAAGGAATTCGTTTCATTCTTCAAATTGACAGGGATTAGGACGGAGCTGATTGTTCCTCATAATCCTCAACAAAATGGTGTAGCAGAAAGAAAGAACATATCTATTGAAGAAACCGTAAAAGACTTACTGAATGATCAAGGTCTATCCATGTTCTTATGGGGAGAAGCAGCAATGACAACAATATATGTGCAAAACAGAAGTCCTCATTGTATATTGAAGGACATGACACCAGAAGAATCCTTCTCAGGTAAGAAACCTGATGTGGAAAACCTAAGAATATTTGGATGTCCTGTTTACTTTCACATTCCCAAGGATAAAAGGAATAAACTAGAACCCTCAGGAAAGAAGGGGTTATTCGTGGGATACAATGATTCATCCAAGGCTTATAGAATATATATTCCATAACAACACAAGGTCGAATTCAGCAGAGACATAAAATTCAATGAAAATATGTCTTTCAAGAAATCCATAGAAGAAACTATAGAAGAAGAAGAGATTGAATAACCTAATGATGAAAGCACCGAAAATGAAAATGACGAAAAGGAACAACCTGGTCATCCTATGGAACCATGTGAAAACATTGATTTAGATATCATACCTAAGAACAAGAAATGACCAGTTTGGCTTGAAGCTACCTTAAAAGATGTAGAAAGACTCAAGGTTCTAGAAGGAACATTCCAAAAGAGTAAGAGGCCTAAAAGATTCTCAAGTTATGCAACATATATGACGAATTTCCTATATAAAGAACCTACCACATTTGAAGAAGCAGTTCAAAAGGGACAATCGAAAGAAGTTATGACGAAAGAACACCAATCCATTATAAAAAAATGATGTATGGGAAATCATACCTAGACCTAAAGAA